>JAESUZ010001228.1:0-112500 GCA_017311185.1 Proteles cristata cristata | reverse complement strand
AGAGAGAGAGAGAGAGAGAGCGTGAGCAGGGGAGGGTCAGAGAGAGAGGAAAACACAGAATCTGAAGCAGGCTCCAGGCTCTGAGCTATCTGCCAACGCAGAGCCCAACGCGGGGCTCGAACCCACTAACTGTGAGATCATGACCTGAGCCAAAGTCGGCCGCTCAACTGACTGAGCCACACAGGTGCCCCTATGGGCAATTAATCTTTGCCAAGCAGAAAAGGATATCCATTTTAAAAAACTAGTCTCTTCAACAAATGTTGGGAAAACTGAACATGCAAGAGTCACACTGGATCACTTTCTTATACCACAAACAAAAATAAACTTGAGATGGATGAAAGATCTAACTGTAAAACCTGAAACCATCAAAATCCTAGATGGAACCATGTCAATTTTAAAATTGTTTGTTCCAGATCTGTGAACATTGTTATTTGTATTTTGATAGTGTTTGCATTGAATCTATAGATTTCTTGGCAGTATAGACATTTTAACGATATTTGTTCTTCCCACCCATGAACATGGAATGTCTTTCCATTTATTTTGATTGTCTGAAATTTGTTCATCAAAGTTTTACAGTTTTCAGAGTACAGATCTTTCACCTCTTTGGTTAAGTTTATTCCTAAATATTTTATTATTTTGGATGCAATTGTAAATGGGATTGTTTTCTTAATTTCTTTTTCTGATGCTTCATTATTAGTATATCAGAATGCAAATTTCTGGATATTGGTTTTGTATTCTGCAAATTTACTGAATTCCTTTATCTGTTTTAGCAGTCTAGTCTTTAGGGTTTTCTATATGTAACATCAAGTTGTCTGCAAATAGTGAAAGTTATACTTCTTCCTTACCAACTTGGATATCTTTGCTGTATTTATGTTGTGTGATTATATGGCTTTGACTTCCAGTTCTGTGTTGAATACAAATGTTGAGAGTGGGTATCCTTGTCCTTTTCTTGACTCTAGGAGAAAAACTCTGTTTTCCCCCATTGAGTATGATGTTTACGGTGGGTTTATCACATCATCCCTTTATTCTGTTCAAGTATGTTCCCATTCAGCCTACTGTATTAGAGTTTTTATCATAAATGGATATCCTAATTTATCAAAAGTTTTTGAATCTGTTGAAATGATCACATGTTTTTTATCCTTTTTTTAATTGATAAGAAGTATTACAGTGATCATTTTGTGAATATTGAACCACCCTTGCATCCTGCAAAAACATCCCACCTGATCACTCTCCCAAGCATTAAAAAAAAAAAAAACCACCTTGTAAAAGAGAAAGCATCAACTTATTTCTTTGATTTTAAGTAAACAAAGTCAGAATTAAAATGTTAATTTTAATGCTCATAACTCTAAAGACATATTCATTTTATTAAACTAACAGCCTTAAATAAATTAGGTTTAATACTGAATATTTTTCCAGATCATGCGAACTTAAACAACATTTAGGTTAGTATCTATCTTTCTCAGAATTTTAGAACTCTAAATCCTTACAAGTGTCTGCCTTAAACCAACTAAAGAGAGCTGTTTTACAATAAAATGCTACACATATATATGGACACACAAACATTTCAAGTCCTTATAGTTACTAATTTTTGTGGAAAATATTCTTAAGATTTGTTTATCCCTGTAATTAATTGTAAAGAGTCTGTGCTAGAGTTTGGGCACAAAACTTATTTTATCAGTTTGTACAATGGAAATTCTTCTTTCCTTTTTCCTCCCGACTTTAGTCCCATGCAATTGTGGGTGTGTTTATGTTTCAAAGACATGATAAACTGTATAACTTTAAGGGGGCAGAGAAAGAATGCATATTTTTCCAAGAATGCATTCCTAAATCCAAGAAGGATTTAGTTTTCATAAGACCTTTTAACTCACAAACCTTTTAAGATAAATACAGGAAGTTTGAGGGTTGGCAAAAGAATAGGTGAGCTTCTAATAGCCTCTAGAGCTGACTCTGACTTTTGTCTCTTATTCTGCAAAGACAGTTCAGACAGAAAATAACTTAGAACATATTTCAAATAAAGGAAGAAGGTGGGAAGCATTAAGAACTACATCAGCCTTACAGTGTTTTGTGTTGGGTACATCTTTTGTTGTTTTTCCACATTCCCTTTTTTAGCATCATTTTGCAGTGACACTTTCAATGAAGCTATTTTGGGAAGTTTTGGTTATTTTTTAGAGAGAGTGTGAGTCAGGGAGAGGGTCAGAGGGAGACAGAGAAAGAGAACACCAAACTCACTCCATGCTCAGTGCAGAGGCACGATGTGGGGCTCAATGCACATGAGGGGCTCAATGCACCCAAGTGCCCCTATTTTTGGAATTTTGAATCTTTTGCTTTTAAGTACACTTCTTAAGTGATCTTTACTAATTCTAAGTTGTCATTCTGAGGCCTGGCAGCAGTTTGGTAGGACCTTAGCCATAAATGGAGTTTAACCAACATTTCTGTCCAGGTATATCTAATCTCAAATATGGAACAACTCATATGTTTGTCTGGCCTTATTTTGCAGCTCCTTATATAACACTTACTAAACCAAGTTATTAGGGACACAAAACAAGCTTGTAGGTTTATATAGCTTCTAGAACTATAGTTCTTAGATATAAAATAAGCAATGTGCTAGAAGGTAAAACACTTAACACTAGATTTTAAGGATCCCATTATTTATTTATTTATTTATTTATTTATTTATTTATTTATCTATTTATTTATTTATTATTTTTCTTTAAGCTAGGCTTTACTTCTTGTACATATTAATAGAAATCAACAGTACTGAGATGGTGAAACTATGGACACCAGCAGTAGCCAAAGAACTAGGGATTGGTCAAGGATTGACCTAGCAAACCTCTGAGAATGGAAAATGTAGATTGATAACACATACATGGAGAACTGTAGCTGCCACCAACATTTCCTAATTTGGAATCTGAGTCCATAACGAAGGGCGTGGTTTAGAAATTACTGTTGACTATTCGAGAATGCTCTCTACAACTTACCATCAGTTTCCATCATGTACTAAACCAGCAGATTCCATTAATGGAGACTGAAGACAGGAAATGGGTAACAGACTAACCCAGCAAACAGTGGTAAATAGAGATTGTGGACTGTAAGAGGGGAAGGGATTCCAATGTGGACTTGTGGATTGAACCAAGAACTAAGGACCTTCTGACAATGACAAGGTGGTATGCTAACCCTGGACTGGAAAGCCAATTCAATCAGGAGCTCTAATGTAAAAAACAGCAGAGCTCAAACCAATGGCCTTTGGAAAGGTTGAGAGACAGTGAACTCAAAACTACTCATGGGAAGCCACACCTGTGTTTTTTCTTGTTCCCAAATAAAGTCAGAACTGTGCTTAGGATCTCAACACCTCCCCCATATCTGTTAAAAAACAAAATTAAACCAAGTAAATTCTGAATGCCTAACTGGCTTCATTAAATTATTTATGAAACAGGCAGCATTCAACCTAGCAAATAAAAAGAACTCTATCAAGCTGAAGAAAAAGAATAGGTTTTTTTAAATGTTTTTTTAATTTATTTCCAGGAGAGAGAGAGAGACAGCGTGAGCAGGGGAGGGTCAGAGAGAGAGGGAGTCACAGACTGAAACAGGCTCCAGGCTCTGAGCTGGCAGTCAGCACAGAGCCCGACGCGGGGCTCGAACCCACAAACTGCGAGATCATGACCTAAGCGAAAGTCGGCCGCTTAACCGACTAAGCCACCCAGGCACCCCAAAAAAGAATAGTTTTTAAGTATAGAAAGAAAGTGGAGAGGAAATTATCAGCAAAGAAACCATTGTTTTAGCCAAGGTTGCCCTCCTAAGGAGAGAGAAAGCATCTGTCAGTATAGTTTTTAGTGCTGACCAGGAAATTCCTATGTTGACTGTTGATAGATTACATCTCTGAGGGTTGAAAATGCTATTAGGCAGTAAGTCTTGTTTTACTGACTTGGAGCATTAACTTAAGTGGCTACATATGGCCCTGTGTCTTTCTTTTTAACACATTTCTCCATAGAACTATACACTCTGTGCGTCATGTTGTTAAGAGGATCAGATGAGAAATGTAGGGGACAGTATGCATATCTTTCATGTAACCTTTAGTCTTGGGTATATGATTTCTTCAGGTGCCCCATCTCAGGATATAATATTTCTTCCATGATCAGATAGGTTCAGGACTCCAGAACCAGCTCACCTTGAATTATATCAAAAAAGGTGATAAAGGGACCTCCTTATCATGGTTGACTTCTTACAGTACCCCATTCAGCTCCAGCTTCAGTCTTTGCTCACACTAACTTTTCCATCAATGACACTTTATACAGTGGTCAGGCCTTCTGGTGGCTTATCTCTCCACCTATTTCTGTCCCTTTTCATAGAACAAAGGCATGATGCTGGTGGTGGGTGAGGTCTTATATCAACTCCTTCTTTATAACATAGGAATCCATCCCACTTGCTGTTTCTACTCCAGGAAACAGAAAAAAGTCCTTTCACAGCTTGTTTCTGGAGCGAGCACATTTTATAGACAAAAGAAAACACATTTGCAATCATTAAATTTTCTACCTCTTAATGAAGATATAAAGTATCTTTTCTGAGAAGGAAAGGAACCACTCATCCTTATTTAGCTTGGTTCTCATATGAGAACCAAGATCTATTACATGATGATGTTAGAGATGATCAAAAGTGGTTTTTCTGGAGGGTCTTACACCACAAGTGGGAAAGGGTGTGGAAATAAATGCTGGTGCTGTCTTAAGATTTGCCATCATGAAAAATTATTACTTTCATAACATTAAAAATAAAGAAAACTAAAGTAAGATAAATAAAGAATATGGGCATGAATCTTTGGATAAAAGAATCAGGCCTTGAAATTACTCTGAAAGAGTGAAGAGCATATTAAAGAACAAGGACTTTCCAAGATAAGGGAAGAGACTGAGCAAACCAAGCTTTACATTTAGGTGAGAAGTCCAGAGCAATGCCTCGACAGAAATAAAAGGGATCCTGGATACACTATTGTGTCTAGGACTGAGGTTCTCTGTCTCCATCATAGCACACCCCAAGACATCCATTGTTGTACTAACTATTTTTCCTTCCCTCCTGTCTCCTCTCCCCAGTGCCTTCTACTGCTCTAGCCATGGGTCACTCCTCTTCTTCTCTACCCTCTCATGAAAAGGCTAGCGATTTGGCCTCCAGTTTTAACAAGTTTTTTAAGGAAATGAAGCCGGAAAGCAAAATCCTCTCTCAGGAAACCATCACAAAGATTCAATCACACCTGGAGAGTGGCGACCTTCAGAGTGCAATTTCTGCAATCAGTGATGCATTGAGAGACATTGACAATGCCCCACTGAACATTGCTGTGACAGGAGAATCTGGGACAGGGAAGTCCACCTTCATCAATGCCCTGAGGGGGGTGGGGCATGAGGAAGATGAGGCTGCTCCCACGGGGCCAGTGGAGACAACCATGGAGAGAACCCCATACAAACACCCAGAGTTTCCCAATGTGACATTATGGGACTTGCCTGGCATAGGGACCACTAGATTTCAGCCACAAGAATATCTGGAGGAAATGAAATTTGGTGAGTATGACTTCTTTATTATCATGTCTGCTACACGTTTCAAAATCAATGATGCGCAATTGGCTACAGCTATTGGAAAAATGAAGAAGAATTTCTACTTTGTCCGAACTAAAGTGGACAGTGATTTACACAATCTAGAAAGGAGTAAACCCACCACGTTCAATAAGGATGAAATTCTGCAAAGGATCCGCGATGACTGTGTGAAACACCTGCAGAAAGCCAATGTGAGTGACCCTCAGATCTTCTTAGTCTCCAGCCTTGAGCTGTCTGGTTATGATTTCCAAAACCTAGAGACCACCCTTCTGAGAGAGCTCCCAGCCCACAAGCGCCACATATTCATGCAATATCTGCCGAATATTACTGAGGCCGCCATTGACCGGAAGAGGGATTCTCTGAAACAGAAGGTCTGGATGGAGGCCCTGAAGGCTGGAGCATCTGCCAACATCCCTCTCATGGGGATAATCAGTGATAATGATGTGGAGACTTTAAAGGAGAATTTAACTCTCTATAGGTTTTACTTTGGGCTGGATGATGCATCCCTGAAAATCATGGCCAAGGACTTGAATGTGTCAGTGGAGAAACTCAAAGAAAACCTTATGTCTCCCAATTTGCTTTCAATTGAGAAAAATGAAGAGTCTGTAGGGGATAAACTCTTGAGATATTTGGAAACATTCTGCGGTATTAGTGGAGGACTCATTGCCTCTGGTGTTTACTTTAGGAAGGTTTACTATTTGCAAAATTATTTCCTTGACACTGTGGTGAGTGATGCAAAACGTCTTCTTAGAAAAGAAGAAATTTTTAAGCACTCTGTGGGCTCTGGGTAAGCCTACCTTCTTGAGCATGATAGACATAAAAATGGGAAAGACCTAGTCAGCTCTGGAATTATTCTTGATGTTGTTTTGGTACTGGTGCCTGGAAAGATGACTTGGGCTTCCTTGAAGTCATCTTGACCCGCTGCCTTCAGGGAATATTACAGACATTTCCATAATTGACTTCAACCAACCACTGACTTAGTGAGTTTTATTTGACAGTTTGAGCCATCAGTTCTAGAATCCTTCTTTCATATGGTCCTTCTTAGGAAAATGAAGAAAATAATCTGGAATTTTCTGCTTTATCGGAGGGCATAACTCTTTGTGTGATGGTTACTTTATACACAGCCATGGTCTTAAGACTGAAATACTAGTAATAAATGGCTATACACATAGTAGGTCCTGAAAAATGAGTTTTTAAATAAATGAATACATGGTACATATTTGGTGTTCCTGACGTTCTGTTATTGTACATAAAGTCCTTTTGTTAAATATTTTATTTAAATTCTAGTTAGTGAATGTACAGTGTAATATTAGTTTCAGGTGTACAATGTAGTGATTCAACAGTTCCATACAACACCTGTAGTCATCACAAGTGCCCACCTTAACACCCATCACATATTTCACCCATTCCCCCAACCACCTCACTTCTGGTAACCATCAGTTTGTTCTGTAGTTAAGTGTCTGTTTCTTGGTTTGCCTCTCTCTCTCTCTTTTTCCCTTTGCTTGCTTTGTTCCTTAATTTCCACAGATGAGTGAAATCATGTGGTATTTGTCTTTCTCTGACTGGCTTTGTTCACTTAATATAACTCTAGTTCCATTTATTTTATTGCAAATGACAATATTTTAGTCTGCTTTATGGTGGAGTAGTATTCCATTATCTCACATCGTCTTATGTTTTTATTTTTTATCTAAAAATTAGTTAACATACAGTGCAAAATTGATTTCAGGGTAGAATTCAGTGATTCATCATCCACTATTCATGACAACAAGTTCCCTTCTTAATACCCAGTATCCAAGTAGCTCACATCCCACTCACCTCCCTCCATCAGTCTTCATTTTATTCTCAATTCTTAAGACTCTCTTCTGATTTGTTTCTCTCTCCTCTCCACCCCTCATCTCACTTCTATATATGTTCAGAATTTTTGTTTCATTTTTTAAAATTTACTTATTTATTTTCAGAGAGACAGAGAGCATGAGCATGGGAGAGGCAGAGATAGAGGGAGAGAGAGAATTCCAAGCAGGCTCCACACTCAGCGCAGATCCAGATGCAGAGTTCCATCTCACAACTGTGAGATCATGACTTGAGCCAAAATGAAGAGTCAGATGCTTAAACAACTGAACTAGCCACTCACCCCATCTGTTTTGTTTATTTAAAACCACACATGTGTGAAATCATATGGTATTTGTCTTTCTCTGATTGATTGATTTCACTTAGCGTAATACATTGTAGCTCCATTCACTTTGTTGCAAGTGGCAAGGTTTCATTCTTGTTGATGATTGAGTAATATTCCACTTATATATATATATACTACATCTTCTTTATCCATTCATCATTCAAAGGATATTTTGGCTCTCTCCATCATTTGGCTGTTGTTGATAACGTTGCTATAAACTTTGGGGTGCATGTACCCCTTCAAATCTGGACATTTGTATCCTTTGGGTAAATACCTAATGGTACAATTGCTGAATCATAGGGTAGTTTTATTTTTAGTTTTTTGAGGAATCTCCATACTCTTTTTCAGAGTGGCCGCAGCAGTTTGCATTCCCACCAGCACTGGAAGAGAGTTTCCCTTTCTCCACATCCTCGCCAACATCTGTTTTTTCTTGTGTTCTTAATTTTAGCAATTCTGACAGGTGTAAGGTGGTATCTCATTGTGGTTTTGATTTTTTTTATTTCCCTGATGATGATTGATGTTGAGCATTTTTTTTCATGTGTCTGTTAGCCATCTGGATGTTTTCTTTAGAAAAAAGTCTATTCATGTCTTTTGCTGATTTCTTCACTGGGTTGTTTGTGTTTTGAGTGTTGTGTTTGATAACTTCTTTATAGACTTTGTATACTAACCCTCTACCCAATATGTTATTTGCAAATATCTTCTCCTATTTTGTAGGCTGGCTTTTAGTTCTGTTGATTCTTTCCTTCATTGTGCAGAAGCTTTTTATCTCAACGAAGTCCCAACAGTTCATGTTTGCTCTTGCAACCCTTGCCTTCAGGGGTGTGTTTTATAAGAAGTTGCAATGGCTGAGTTTAAAGAGGTTGTTGCCTCTGTTCTTCTCTAGGATTTTCATGGTTTCTGGTGTCATATTTAGATATTTCATCCATTTTGAATTTATTTTTTGGAATGGTGTAAGAAAGTGTTCCAGTTTTTTCTAAATGATGCTGTCCAGTTTTCCCAACACCATTTGTTGAAGAGACTATCTTTTTTTCCATTTAATATTCTTTCCTGCTTTGTCAAAGATTTGTTGACCATTTAGTTGAAGGTTGTGTATTTGGTACCCTTCTCTTGTAGACACCAAATAGATGGATTTTGTTTTTTTATCCATTCTGCTACCCTATGTCTTTTTTTGTTTGTTTGTTTTATTTTTATTTTTTACAAATAGTTTATTGTCAAATTAGTTTCCACATAACACCCAGTGCTCATCCCCACAAGTCTCCTCCTCCATGCCCATCCCTCCTCCCCCCCACATCCATCAGTCCTCAGTTTTTGTCAGCATTCAAGAGTCTCTCATGGTTTGCCTCTCTCCCTTTCCCCCACCATACCCTATGTCTTTTCATTGGAGCATTCAGCCCATTACATTCAGTGTCATTATTGAAAAATATGGGTTTAGAGTCATTGTGTTCTTTGTAGGATTCATACAATGGTACCTTGTATTGCTTGCAACATTTCTCTCATAGAGTTCCCCCTTAGGATTTCTTGTAGGACTCGTTTAGTGGTGATGAATTCTTTTAACTTTTGTTTATTTGGGAATACTTTTATGTCTCCTTCTATTCTGAATAACAGGCTTGTTGGATAGAGGATTCTTGGCTGCATATTTTTTCTCTTCATCATATTAAAGATTTCCTGCCACTCCATTATGGCCTGCCAAGTTTCAGTAGATAGATCTGTAACCACTCTGATAGATCTCCCTTTGTATGTTCAGGCCCTTTTATCCCTAGCTGCTTTCAGAATTCTCTCTTTGTCCTTATATTTTGCAAGTTTCGTTATAATATAACATGCCAAAGATCGATTCAAGTTACATCTGAGGGGAGTTCTCTGTGCCTCTTGGATTTCAATGTCTGTTTCCTTCCCCAGATTAGGGAAGTTCTCTTCTATAATTTGTTCAAGGACTCTTTCAGTGCCTTTCCATCTCTCTTCCTATTCTGGAATTCCTATGATATTGTTCTATTTGATTGTATCACTCAGCTCTGGAACTCTCTTTTCATGCTCCTTGATCAGTTTATCACTCTTTTTCTTGGCTTCCTCTTTTTCTATAATTGTGTCTTCTAATTCACCTATTCTCCTCTCTGCCTCTTCAATCTGTGCATTGGACGCCTCCATTTTATTATGCAACTCCTATATAGCATTTTTTAATTGATCACAACTATTTTTAAGCTCCATAGTCTTTGTAGCAATAGTTTCTCTGATGTCTTCCATGCTTTTTTCAAGCCCAGCAATTAATTTTATGACGATTGTTCTAAATTTTTGTTCAGTTAGGTTGTTTATATCTGTTTTAGCAGTTCTTTAGCTGTCATTTCTTCCTGGAATTTCTTTGGAAGAGAGTTATTTCATTTCATCATTTTGGCTAGCTTTCTGTCTATTGTTAATTTTTTTTAACATTTTTAATGTTTTATTTATTTCTAGGAAAGAGGGAGAGACAGCGTGAGCAGGGGAGGGTCAGAGAGAGAGGGAGTCACAGACTGAAACAGGCTCCAGGCTTGAGCCAGCAGTCAGCACAGAGCCCGATGCGGGGCCTGAACCCATGAACCACAAGACCATGACCCAAGCGAAAGTTGGATGCCCAACCGACTAAGCCACCCAGGCGCCCCTGTCTATTGTTAATTTTAAAATCTTGTTATGCACTCTGCACCTGCAAGTACTGTTATATTAAAGAAGGCTCATTGACTGTCGAGGGCCTATCTGTCCTTTGAATGGTGTCTCTTTGTTTCCCTTGTTGAGACTTTGGTTATTATATTTCCCTATTTGTATTGATATTTGGGACTCTCCACCATGTGTACTTTGGCTTGTTTCTTGAGGTAGCCCTGGAAAGGAAAACAGACAGACAAACACACAAGGAACAAAGGCACACAACTGCAGAGACAAATCCAACAAACAAGCAAACCAAAAGAGAAAAATAAAAAGAAAAAAAAGGAAAAGAAAAACGACAAAAATTCAAAAGACAAAGGACAGTCTAAAAGCATAAAACTAGAATTCTCAGCTACAAATAAAAAGCAGGGTGTATGCAGTGCTGATGGAAGAGCATATACAAAGAGAGAAATGACAGGGTGGAAAGAAAGAGAAATTGGACAATGTCCAGGCAGAGAGACTAAGAGGCTTAATTCAGAGAGAGAAAGAAGAGAATATGGTAGGAGATGAGGAAAAAGAAATGAAGATAATGTTACTCAGAGAAACTATATAGTCTGATTACTCCAGAGAGAGAGGTAGAAAGGTAGTGGTGGAGGTATAGAATATACATCGAGAGAATGGATTAAATGTGACTGTTTAAGCAAACCAATGACCAGAGTGCCCAGTCCATTAGAAGGGAGGGATATGAATGAGACAAGGGAAAATATATCTGAATCGAAAGAATTGATCTAGAATTTATTATGGCAGTGCATCCATATTGGTCTTACCCTGGACTCCAGTAAAACAAAACAAAACAAAACAAAACAAAAACAGCTCTCTAGTGGAGATGGGCATGGTTTGGTGTAGACAAGTTTAGCCTTCACTGTGGTCTTGCCAGGCCACTCCCTGAGGTCCCATCCTGGTGATTGTGGGGAGAAAAATGGTTGCACCCCAGTCCCTTCTCAAACCAAACATTGTAAATCACTCTTTTGGGTCCAATCTCCCTGTGTCGTGGGTGTAGCCAAGGCGAGCCATGTTCTATGCCTCAAGCTCTACCTCGTTTCCAGGTCTTAGTCTGTGCACTTTATTGATACCACCCAAAATATAATCCCACAGGTTGGGCCGCTTCCCAGTAAGGGATCGAACCAGGAGAGCAGCAGAGAAGTTTCAGATGGGGCTGCTTCCCAGCCGGTGATTGAGGCTGGAGAGCAACAGAGCAGTTTCTCCTGGTGCCGCCTGGGACCAGGGCACCCAGCCCAAAGTCAGCACCGCAGCTAGAAATAGGATCACTCTCCGTCAAAGCCAAGGTTTTTCTCTTCTCCAGGGAGAGTTCTATGAGCAGCTTCAGCTGTTCTTTCCCTTACCCTCAACTCTCTGAGGCTTCCCTCGAAGGCGGTTCCCTCCCCTCCTTCCGTGTCTCCAGGTCCAGGCCTGTCCTTATCTTCCCCAGTCCACACTCACACCCCTATTAGGTTGTGCTCTAAGTGGACTCTCTTTTCCTCTCAAACTTCTGTGGTTCATTGTCCCATGGCTTCAGGCCTTCTCTGCTTGAGAGATGGAGGCGAGCGAAATGTATGGAGCTCCCTACTTCTCCGCCATCTTGCCTCCCTCTTGCAGGAATCATTTTCAAACTTATTTTACAAGGGCATTGTTACCCTTAGAGAAAAGGCAAATAAGGACACCAGAAGGAAAAAAATTCAGGTCAATATCCTTGATGAGTGTAGATGCAAACTTTTTCAACAAAATGCTAGCAAGCCCAATTCAACAAAATATCAGAAGTATCATACATCATGATCAAGTGGGATTTACTGCATGGATGTACACATGGGTTAACATGAGCAAATAATACACCACATAAGCAGAACAAAGTATAAAAATCACGGGGCATCTGGGTGGCTCAGTCGGTTAAGTTTTGGACTTTGGTTCAGGTCATGATCTCATGGTTCATGGTTTTGAGCCCCGTGTCAGGCTCTGTGCTGACAACTAGCTCAGAGCCTGGAGCCTGTTTCAGATTCTGTATCTCCCCCTCTTTCTGACCCTCCCCCCCGCTCATGTTTTCTCTCTCTCAGAAATAAATAAAAAACAAAAATAATTTTAAAAAATCATATAGTCATCTCAGTTGGATCAAAATATATTTGACTAAGTTAAATGCACTTCATAATAAAAATGTTCAACAAATTGTGTATAGTAGGAAGAGAACTGAACATAATAAAAGCTATTTAGGACAAGCCCACAGCTAACATCATAATCAACAATGAAAAGCAGAAAACTTTTCAATTTTTTATATTTATTTATTTTTATTCTCAAGTTAGTTAACATACAGTAAAGTCTTGATTTAAGGAGTAGAAGTCAATGATTCATCACTTACATGTAACACCCAATGCTCATTCCAACAAGTGCCCTCCTTAATGCCCATTAACCTTTTCCCCCACACCCATCCACCCTTAGTTTGTTCTATGTATTTAAGAGTCTCTTATGGGGTGCCTCCCTCTCTATTTGTAACTTATTTTTCCTTTCATTCCCCTATGATTATCTGTTAGGTTTTTCAAATTCCACATATGAGTAGTGAAATCATGTGATATCTGTCTTTTTCTGACTTATTTTCTCTTAGCATGATTTCCTTTAAGATCAGGAACAAAACAAGGCTGCCTGCTCACACCAATTCTATTCAAAATAGTACTGTACGTCTTAGCCATAACAGTCAGGCAAAAAAATATACAAAATGTATTCCTATATATATAATGGAATATTACTCAGCCATAGGAAAGAATGAGATCTTCCCATTTACAACAACATGGATGGACTTAGAGGGTAAAACGATAAGTTAAATAAGTCAAACAGAGTAAGACAAATGCCATATGGTTTCACTTATATGTGTAATTTAAGATACAAAACCAAAAAAGAAAAAGTATTTTAAAAAGAGAGAGACACACACACACAGGAAGCAAACTGATGGTTGCCAGAAGGAAGATGGATGGAATAATTAGTAAAATAAAGAGGACCTACAGGTCCAATTCAATCCTTGTACTTTAACTAACTAAAATTTAAATAAAAATAAAAATATTTGGGGGTGCCTGGGTGGCTTAGTGACTTAACAGTCTGACTCTCGGGGCGCCTGGGTGGCTTAGTCGGTTAAGCATCCGACTTTCGCTTAGGTCATGATCTCGCGGTTCGTGGGTTCGAGCCCCGCGTCGGGCCCTGTGCTGACTGCCAGCTCAGAGCCTGGAGCCTATTTCAGAGTCTGTATCTCCCTCTCTCTCTGACCCTCCCTGCTCACGCTGTCTCTCTCTCTCTCCTAGAAATAAATAAAACATTTTTAAAAATTAAAAAAAAAAAAAGAGTCTGGCTCTTGACTTTGGCTCAGGTCATGATCTCACGCTCTTGAGTTTGAGCCCTGCATCGGGCTCTGTTCTGATAGTGCAGAACCTGCTTGGGATTCTCTGTCACTCACTCTGCGATTTCACCCCCCTCTCACATAATCTCTCTCCCTCTCAAAAGTAAATAAACATCAAATAATATATATTTGCCTACATAAAATTATCTCAAGAACTACCCATGGGTTTTTACCAGTGCTCATTGTTCATCCCCATTCTACATGTCCTGCAAAGACAACTTTCAACAGACAGGGAAATTATGACTCTAAAGCAAGTATAAAATGATTATGTGTTAACAATTTTATTTAACTGATTATTAATGAAGTACCCAGACATACGATATAACTAGTTAAAGGGACAATCCTAAAAAAGAAACAACTATAGTTTAAGAATATCGAAATGCATATTAAAATGGGGCAAGAGTGCTTTATTCTAAGATGACAGTAGGAAGTCCATTGAACCTATGGAGGCAGATGTATCTATGACGCCTGTGGACTGAATGTGTCTTTAACAAAATTCATAGATTAAGTACAAGCTCAAAGTTCTTGTATTAGTAGCTGGATGTTTGGTCAGTGCTTTAGTCATGAAGGCAAAGCTATCATGAATAGGCTAGTGTCATTTAAGAAACTACAGAGAGCCCTTTCTGTTATGAAGGTTACAGGAAGTAATGTCCACCTCTGAAGTGAGCTCTCACCAAAAACGGAATCTACAGATGCCTTTATCTGGGTCTTTCTATCATTAAGAATTATGAGTAATAAATTTGTGTTCATAAGCCACCCAGTCTATTATGTTTTGTTAAAGCCTATATAGATGAAAAACATGCCCAACAAAAGATTTGTATGGCTACCAATTATGAAAACTCACCAAGCTTTTAAATATCTCTATGGCACTAAGTTCTACATTTCATTAATATATGGCATTATTTCCAATTGTAGACAGCCAATAAATATTCTCCTACTTCCAAATTTTCTTTCATTTTCTCATTTAAAAGAGGAGAAGGAAAATAGATATCTTCAGACACAATGGTTCTCTCTTCTTCAGAGAGGATGGCATGAGTAGCTGATGAAATCTTAGCTCTCCACCAGCTACGCCTGCCACTCAATGCTCCAAGCACAAGCCGCCATTCTATCACTGTAAATGCATATTTGGTTCACTCACTAACTCTAGAAAGAAAACAGTTTCTGATGTCAGAGATCATGAATTATTTAACTTACACAGCTGAAAATGCTGTCTAGCAAAGAGTTCCCTTGAACCCTTGGCATAGGAAACTCCACAGACCTGTCCCGCCTGGGAAATTCAGGTGTCAGGTACTCCTGAGATCATTCCAGTAAGCAAGGGTTTGGAGAGACCCTGTCTCTCAGAAAGGTGTGGCTAATAGTTAAGTGCCCACATTTACAAGACATGAAAGTGAAACCATCATTTTTCCACAGAACAAGCAGTTCCAGGAAAAGATACATTAAAGTGTTTTGACTTCAGATGATTCAGGGAGTGAGAGGAGGCAGAGACACCAGCTCTGCAAAAACATAGTATTTCCATAGGAGGGAGGTCTCTGATAAATCCTGTGAGATGATCTCACCATGACTCCAATGGGAGCACTAACAATTTTCTCATCAAATACAAAGAAGGAAAATGACATTTTCAGTCCATGGTTCTCTCTTCTCCAAAGAGAATGGGATGAGCATCAGGATGGAATCTTACCCCTCAACCTTCCAAGAGCAAGCCAGTATCACATTGTTGCAAGTACAGTTTTCTCACTCACCAGCTATCGAGAGAAAAGAGGTTTCTGATGTGAGAGATCACAAACGTTTCCACTAACACAGCAGAAAATGCTGAGTCTAGTGAACTGCTCCCAGGAGCAGTCCAGAGGCCTATTCTCTTTGGGAAATGCAGGTACTGTGTGCTTTTGAGGTCACTGCAGTAAGCAAGGGACTGAAGAGACCTTATCCTGCCTGGGTAAAGTGTGAAAGACAGCAGGAAGGATGACAGCCTCTGCCTTGAAACCTTCCCTAAGGAAGACTTGGCTGATAGTTGAGTGCCCACATTTAGCGAACATGAAACTGAAACCATTGTTTCTCCATAGAACAAGCAGTTCCAGGGAAAGAAATAGAACTGTTGTGACTCCAGGTGGCTAAGGAAGTGGGAAGAGGGCAGAGGGACACCAGGTACCATGAGAGGTAGGTCACCAATGACCTTTGAGAGGTAATGTGTCTATGACTCAGATAAGAACACTGGGGACAGGGAGGAAGGCTGTGAGCAAGTTTCTAATACTTCCAGTGAAATGAGAGAAGAGTTTTCTGTCTGAAACAAGAGAGACTCTAACCTTTCTCTGTATTTTTGTTTCTTTTATTTTTAGGAGTTTTGCTGTGGCCACCATGAGTTCAAATTTTGGCATGGATGACCCTGACCTTTGATGGGATCACATCTCAAAAACAATGTAAACTACCAGGAGGGGCTCTGGGCAAATCTGACAAGACAGCAAGGCTGGAGAGCAGAGAGGAAAGAGGAGCCAGGATCTAAGATTCATATGGAATATCAAGATGAAAATGGCAAAGTTCTTTAGAAGAAGAAGAATATAGGAGGATTTACTGAATCAGATAAGATTTGTTTCAATGCTATTGTATCTAAGACAGCTGTATGCTGCTGTAGGGATAGACCAACTGACCCGCAGAAAGGAACACAGAGCCCTGTATAAGATTCAGGCATGTGTGGAATTCTGTTGCATGGAAGAAGTGCAGGGATGTCAATGGGGTAGAAGGAACCATTTAGTAAGTGGAGCTGACAAACCAGTACTCCACATAGACAGAGGTTACTGAATCTCTACTTATATTACTTACAATAGTCAGCCCATATGTTTATATAAGAATTAAAATTTGAGTGGAAACTACAGAAAAATATATAACTGTTCCTAGAAACAGATGCCTTAAAGGAGATACCTGTATAAAGATATCAATATCACAGCTACATAAAACAGATTGACCAATGTGATGCCTTTAACTGTATCAAAATGAAAAGCTTTCCTTCACAGAAACAAAAGCAAAGGGAAAGTTTAAAAATTTCTATAATTCCGGAGAAGAATTTTCTACAAATGTATTCAACTAAGGATCAATGGAAAGAAAGTATTATAAAACTTCCAGGAGTCACGGAGCACCTGGGTGGATCAGTTGGTTAAGCCTCTGACTTTGCCTCAGGTAATGATCTCATGGCTACTGAGTTTGAGCCACACATTGGGCTGTCTACTGCCAGTGTGGAGCTCTGTCTTCCTCTCTCTATCTGCATCTCTTTCTCAAAATTAAATTAAAATATCTAAAAATTATTCTTTTTTAAAAAATTTTCTTTTTAATGTTTTTTATTTATTTCTAGGAGAGAGAAAGACAGAGTGAGCAGGGGAGGGTTAGAGAGAGAGGGAGACACAGAATCTGAAACAGTCTCCAGGCTCCAAGCTGGCAGTCAGCACAGAGCCCGACGAGGGGCTCAAACCCACGAACCGCGAGATCATGACCCAAGCGAAAGTCGGATGCTTAACCGACTAAGCCACCCAGGCGCCCCTCTAAAAATTATTCTTAATTTAAAAAATAATTCCAGAAGTCACTAAGAAAAAGTGAAAAAATCCAGTATGGAGGTGAGCAAAAGACATGAACAGAATGTTCTTAGAAGAACATGTATTGGGGGAAAATAGAGAAAGTACCACAGATTAACTAATAATGAGTCAAATGCATGTCTGTGCACTTCAAGATGACATTGCACAGTAATTCAATTAGAGAATTTTAAAAGTCAGACAAAATCGAGTACTGGTGAGAATGTAGAATGGATAGAGTAACTGAAAGATGACAGCTGGGAAATTAAATCAATACAATCACTTTGAAGGAACAATATGGCTTAGTCATTAAATTACACATTCATGTGCCCCAGGACTCAGGTTTCCACTCCTAACACTATATCGAAGAGTCATTCTGCAAAACAAGACAAGAAACATGTGGACTTGTGCTTCTATAGCAGTCTTCATAATTGTGAAAAAGACATAAACAGAGAATGGGTAAATAAGTTGAGCAATACAGTGTTGAAAGGAATAAATCGTACTTATGGAGAGAGAAATTAATCTTTTAGTATAGTGTTGAGATTAAATATTAAGAATCAAATATAAAAAAAAAGAATCAATAGAAAACCCCTTAAATAAAGTTTCAGAAAAATTAAACCATAAATTATTTAGGCATGCATATGTAAGTGATAATACCACAAATAAAAAAAGAAGTCATTAACACATACTTTATGAAATTTTGATCCAGGGTCTGTGGACAGAAATGGAGTGAATAGGAACAGAGAGAGAGACATAGGTTGCTAGAGATGTTCTATTTATTTGGATGATTTTCAGTGTGTATGTGATCACTGTATTACACAAGAAAGCAAAATATTTAAAATAGAGGAATATCTGGAGGGTCTGGGGGGCTCAGCAGGTTAAGTGTCCAACTTCAGCTCAAGTCATGATCTCTTGGTTAATGGGTTTGAGTCCCACATCGAGCTCTCTGATATCAGCACAGAGCCCTCTTCAGATATTCCTCCCCCCACATCTCTGTCCCTTCCCTGCTCTCTCTTTTGAAATAAATAAACATTAAAATATAAAAGTATCTCAGTTATTTTCATATTGTTGCTGCATGTATTCTTTTATGTGTAGTCAGTCATAATTCTCTCCCTTCTGACATATTTTGGGGACATCAGAGAAACATTGTCTGTCTGACATAGAGAGACAATCAATGCAATGATACGAGAAAGACTGAATAATTATTCAGGGAGAAAGCAGCAGATAAGAGAGACATAAAATTTGGAGTCTGACGCCAGGGCAGGAGAGCTTAAGGATTGGCTTATCTATTTCAATGAATATTCACAGCATAGCTTCCTAATATCCTTCAGGGACAAAACTCAGAACCCAACCTCATTGGCTACTCCAAACCCATTCAGCCCTCCAGTATGGAGGCAATGTGCTTCTCATCATCTTCCCAGGTTAGTTCTGGCCTGTTAAGCACCATACCCATTGAGCATGTGAGGTTTGTTATACTTTCCAAGAATAAACCAGGAATATTGATTTCCTCTTAGCCTTTCCCAAAGTTGATCAGATAAAGAACACATTGGGGGATTTGACCCAGATTGGGTTTTGTGCTGACAAAAGTCTTTGGTGCTTCAGGCTCCACATCTGGTACAGAGTCCCACAGCTCTGTGATTCTCTCTGGTTGGGGCTCAGGAAAATTAAGCAACATGTGACTTGTATAGAACCCTGCATAGCAAATCCACTAACAAATGTCCTTGTTCTATGTCTTAGATGTTGAATTGTGTTTTATGAGTTATGACTTACATTTTAAAAAAAGTTAACTAATTATAACAGATGAGAGTGAAACAAACACCAATGCATAGTGAAACAGAATTTCAGATGAATGTGTGTGTGTGTGTGTGTGTGTGTGTGTGTGTGTGTGTGTGCATGTATGTCCAATGTATACTTAGTTCCTATGTGAAGTGCATCTCTTACTGCTGGTCTCATCAAGAAGACTTTGGAAAACCTGCTCAGAGTTCTGGTTCTCCTTCTAAGCACAACTTCCTTCTCTAGTTGCACCTGTTCCATGGGCTCTCTCCATAAAGGGCAAGTACCTTTCTAAAGGGGACATTCAAGGGCACCTGGGCTCAGTTGGTTGAGCCTCCACCCTCAGCCCAGGTCATGCTCTCATGGTTCACGAGTTTGAGCTGTGCTGAGAGCTCAAAGCCTGAAGCCTGCTTCGGATTCTGTGTCTCCTTCTCTCTCTGTCCCTCCCTTGCTCATGTTCTGTTTCTCTGTCTGTCTCTCTCTCAAAAATAAATAAAAACATTTACAATTTTTTTTTAAAAAATAAAAGGGACATTCAACTTCTTTTCAGAGAGGGAGGCCAGAAGTATAACAGGAGTAAGGTCTGCAAAGAAGGGAAAATGGAGGGCCACTTGCATCCCAGGTTAAGCTTTGATGGTCTTTCCTCAACTACTGGATTAGTGCTCTGAGCTTCAATATCCTGGAGATTCACACACATCAAAAGTTGCATATTGACTTCTGGGGGATTCTGTAACTTCTCATAAAGTTACATGACCCCCCTGGTCTGGTAAGGGCACAGGGATACAGTACTGCACTGGAAGGGCACTGGGACTAGGGTTTGACCTGGTGCTGTGTGCAGATTTGACCAGCACCAGTGTGAAGGGTAAGGACCATATGGCAGACAGTGAAGGCCAGGTTGCTGGGACCGTGTGTTCTAAGCACCCTTTCCAACAGGGCCCAGCATAGGTTTCAGGCAGGCAGACAGCTGCAAAGTCTATAACTGAGTCAGACATGGTCATAGAAATGGTCTGGAAAATGTAGGATTGTGTTGACATACCACACACACCTTAAGGCCCTCATATTTTGTCGTAGGCCCTACTCACTTTCCTCAGAGATGTAGAAGAGCTGGCTTCAGTACTTCAGGCCACAGATTTTAGGAAGAAAAGTTAATTTGTTTATCACAATTAAGTTAAGGATATACAAAAAGTATGTTGTGCTCCTTTCATGTAGCAAAAATGTGCCAAGTATAAACTGGGGGATAGGGTCACTGGGCAAGGAATCTAGTGGAATATTTGATTGAAAGTGCCAAGACCTGAATGTGTGTTTCTATATCAATCATTTAACATGAGATGCAGTAATAGTTTCTAAGACTTTAACCCATTCTTTTTGTGTCAGTGTCAGCCTATTGATTGTTGTGCTAGTGTCTGAAAATGACTGGAGCACTCATCTGAGCTCCTAATACTTGTGGCTAGCTAATATAGACATTTCCCCAGCCAGAGCCCCTGGCCCTTCTGCTTCTTAGTATGATTGCAAGACACACCGCAGCAAAAATTTTCAGAGAACTTTGAACAATTAGATGTACTACTAATAGGTGCTGGAAGGCACATGGCATGCATGGGGCCACACAGTGACATTGAGAGGAGAGTTGTGGACTTGGGGTTCTGTCTTATTGGAGCTAAAGGTGGGATGTCTAGGGTTTTGATGGTTCACTCTTTATTGATGTTTTAAAACATAGGATGGTACTTAAAACACAGGAAGGGAAAGGCGGGGTGACTTGGGTGGTTGGTTATCTAGTATATCCAGGACTTTCTAAGAAGAGAACATCATGGGTGGAGTGAGCAGGCTCTTTATCCAGTTGTGCAGTTGGTAACATGTTTATTTGAATTGGATATCTTGAAAGGGATGCCTTGGCATCATTGTCAGGTATTGACTCTACAAGAAAACAAGCTAATTATCATGAACTTATACTACACCTATTGAGGAAACCATGTTTTTTTCCGTGATATAACAGAGAAGTCAGGGTGATATAGATGCGTGTGGAGGTAATGGTCGTATTTATACAAACCATGGGAGGGATTCAGGGGGTCTTGACCAGTCTCTGTCCTTCTGGTTGTCATCTTCCCAGGGGAATGATGATAAGAACATTGAGCTCATTCTAGCCTATACTAGGGACAATCTTAGATGCCAGCAGAATCCATAGCATGGTCCAGGGCAGAAGAAACTCCTTCACAAGACAAAGTCAGAGCTCAGAACTCACCCAGGAGATTGTCTCCCTGGAACCAGGATGACACTTGAGGCCTCTGGGAACCTCCATGTCCCCCATAAACAAGAAACTAGATTTTTGTTGAGAAGGAACAAAAGAGATCTTGAAGAAGGGTTTAGTGCAAGGGCAAAGGATGGGTACTCTTAGGAAACTTAAATAAAAGAGACTTTACAGACTTTACTATTTCCTCCACCACTCCTGACCACTCCTTCCTCATCTTCAACTACTGCATTTGTGAGGAAAGCATAGAGTTATCACAAACATGATTTCAACTTAATGGAAAAGAGGTAGACAGTGAGAAGAATAAGAATTGGGGCTTAGGACAAGATGGTTATCTGACAACACAGAGTTGTGTCTCACTGGTCACATCTCCCATTCTAGAATGTTCCCACCAAGCCTGACGCAGAACCAAGGCTCTATCTTTTGGCTTTTAGCCAGCTTTTCTCACTCATGCTCTGCTCCATCACCATGTCCTTCACTCCTTTATCAAGCTCAGGGAACCTCTACTTCCTGCAGGAAGAGACACCATCTTCACTGACCTATTGTACCTCAAGTTTGTCACACAGGGCCCTGATGGAGGACCCTGAAGATTTTCTGCACACAAGCCTCAGGAGATTCTGGTTCCTAAGCAGTTGGGATGGTGATCACATCATATTCCATCAACTTCCCTTCCTCTGAACTCTCAGCATCTCCTGATCATTTCGTTAAGCATCTTTATCTCTCAGTGGGGGACGGAGGGCAAACTCCTGGGAAGAGTTTCTGAGAATTGGGAACACTTTGCGGGATGTTTCCTCACATTTGCAAATCAATGAGTTTTCTTTAATGTGGGGTGAGGATGGGAGCTGAGAGACCACAATGACTTTCATTCTCTCCCCAAATTAGGAAGGGTATATCCAGGAAGAGGTCAATGGCTGTTAATACCAATAAGTGGAACCATGATTCCCCAAGGGAAGCATCTCAGCATCCAGAAATCTATCAGCTTCTTGGGTTGAAAGTTCAGCATTAAGTAGGATAGGATTATCCTCTCCTCCTGTCCAGACATAAGCAGAGAATCACACTATGTATTCACATCTTGGATTTGAAGTGGGACACACATTTCTTCATCTGTAACCAGGAATAATAATATTAATTATCTAATAGAGGGTGGGGAAGATTAATCAAGAAAAGGCATGCAAAAGACCTAGCCCCAGACCGACTCACAGACACAGGACCTTCATACCCTGTGGCAAGAGTTGGAGGGAATAAGAAGAACCAGAGGAAAGTCTAACTCAGAGATCCTACTGAGAACAGAGAGGATTCAGGGAGAGGTTTCCAGGAGTTGTAATGAGAGAGCTTCACCATGATCATTCCTCACTGCATTCCTGTGAGGTTGGTTACATGGCTCCTCTGCTGCAGGGGGTAGAATCCTGAGGCTCAGCTTGCAATGTGAAAAATGTTCATGTTGCCTCAGGTAGAGCTTGTCTCTCATCCCATTCTTTCAGTGGGAATGGTGAGTCCAGCCCTTGGAAATGGTGCAGCCAGAGAAGTCTGGGGAGTAGTGATGCAAGCAGGACCCACCCCAGAAGTGAGCTTGAGTGCCCCAAGGAGAAGAGTGTAAATCTGCACCATGAGGACTACAGATGGGTGTGAAACTTTTACCAGGGAGGTGATAAGAGGTCTTCTTGGACAGAACAATGGAAGTTTGGTGTGGGTATGGTCTCTAGCAGCTTCTTAGGCCCCCATAGATTGGTCTGGCAAGCCCATCATGGAACATAAGGGCTTCATGGGGCTGTCAGGGCAACTCCACAAAGCTGGTAATGAATTTTAAAAATTTGAATTTATGCATATAGAAGTAGTAGATTTTTAAAGGAAATAAAAACAAATAAACATTCATAACCTATGGGATTGGGAAGACCCACCATCTAAGAACTCTTGTGTACAACAGACAGGAAGCGAGCCCACTAGATAATTCCAGACAATTCTCTTTCCTAACCCTGCCTTATAAAATGCCTACAATTTCGCAAGGTTCAGCCTGCAAGAGAAATCTACGTTCATGGAATAGCTTAAATGCTTACAGTAACCACAGTGACAATGATAAACAATTATGTACAACCATATGTGATTACTTAAAATTGGTAGGCAATTATTTGGGAAGTTTGTTGTCACTTAGATGTTCAAATTGAAGAGACAGAGGCATTCCTTAGGTATGTGGCTAGTGTTGAAAGGTATCAGACTTTTTAAACGAAGAAATATCTTGAGAGGAAAGAAAATATAGTTTTCAAATTTAATAAAAATAAAGTATTCTTTTTCTGAGTTTTTATGTAAATTATAGTTAGTTAGCATATAATGTAATAATGTAATAATAGTTTGGGGTGTAAAATTTAGTGATTCAACACTTACATAGAACTCCCAGTAGACATAACAACAAGTGCACTGCTTAATCCCCATCACCTATTCAATTCATAACCCATCCACCTCCCCTCTGATAACCATCAGTTTGTGGCTAAAATGAACAACATGAGAAACAACAGTTGTTGGTGAAAATATGGAGAAAGGGGAAACTTCCTGCACTGTTTCTCGCAATGCAAAATGGTGCGGCCACTCTGGAAAAACAGTTTGGAGATTCCACAAAAAAAAGTTAAAAATAAAACTACCCTGTTATCCAGCAGTATTTACCAAAAAAAGAAATTATTCTTGACTCTAAAGACAAATGCAGTGAAGATATGTAAGTCCTGAAGAGTGGAGGATATGGAGAGTGGGCATGAGCCCACATATGCCCTGCAAGCATCCCCTGTGGAGGATGGGATGGAGGAGGGATGGGATGCTTGTTGGCTCCTGACTGAGTGACCCTCACATTTCTTTTTAGCTCAAGTCCACTCTTATTCATAACATGTTTTGGCCCTTACCATTGTCACCACAGCTGCAGGGTATTCCTCAGAAGTCTCCTCTAACCCTCAAGAGTATACATATTCCTGAATGGGAGTTTTGGTCACCCTGTAATGAAAACATCTTTGTTAGCAGCTTAGGTGTGGATCTGATGTCCTGGGCTTGATGCTAAGTCTGATGATTCCTCTGTTGTCCTATTCACCCAACCCTCCTAATTCCTCTACTGATATTTCTTCTTCATGTTACTCCACTGGTTAGCAGTGTGATGTAGCCAGCCTTGTCCCTTCATACCTCATTACCTACATCCCTCACCTCTGCTGTGCAATACAACATGGGCTAGTGTATTTAATGTGAGGTGGGTGCCATGAACATTGAAAAGGAGAAGGGAAGTTGCTGGAGTTGGTCTCTGTGGTCAGAAGGACACTGGAGGCACTGTCCAGTGCCTCTGTGATCATTGGATTGACTCGGGCATGTCCTCCTTCATCAATGCACTGTGGGTAATTGGGCATGAGGAGGAGACCTCAGCTCTTACTAGGGTGGTAAGGACCACTCAGACTCCCACTTCCTATTCTTCCTCCCACTCTCCCAACATGGTGCTATGGAATCTGCCAGGCACAAGGACTGCCACCCAAAGCCTGGAGAGCTATCTAGAAGAGATTCAGTTTAGCAAGTATGACCTCTTTCTAATCATTGCATCTAAGCAGATCAGCATGAATCTCGTGAGGCTTGCCAAAACCACCCAGAGACTGGGAAAGAGGTTCTCCATCATACAGACCAAGCTGAACTGCAAGGACCTCAGCACAAGTGCCATCTCAGAGGAATGACTCCTGCAGAACAAGCAGGAGAATATCCGGAAAACACATGAGAATCAGTAGGTGTGTGAACCCATCATATTGTGTGTCTCTAGGCTTGACCCCTTATGTCATGACTTCTCTGAACATAGGAGCAATTTGCACAGGGACCTCTTCAACATCGGGTGCTGTGGTCTTCTGGAAAACCTGTACCACACCTGTGAGACGATTATTAATGACAAGGCAACCTCTCTGCAGAAAAGAATAGCCTTACAGTGTTTTCAGGACACTCTTGGCCTCCAAGATGAAGGTGATTTGAAGTACTGTATGACTATCTATTACTCACTCTTTGGAATGGGTAATGAATCTCTCTGGCAGGTATCCCAGAGTATGAGGATATCCATGAAAAACAATAGGGGCCATGATGATGTCTCCGTATCTGTACATTTTCCATAATGTGAACTGGAGACTGATTTCCATGACTTACTCAGTCATGAAGAGTTCTTCAGACTTCCTAACTACATCCAATTCTTGGGTAAACCTGTCATTCTCTGCTTCAGGTAATGAAGCAAAGATGTTTCCTTAGTTAGATGTCAAGGAAACAAACACCATACAAAGGAGATCTTTCTTCTGGTGAAGACCAGCTTGAAAAAATTCCAATAGGTTTGTTTTCAAGTGGAACTCAGGCTGCCTTGGGGTCCTCTTGCAGTATGACACATTTTTTTCTCCACTAGAAAGGAAGAAATTTAACCTAACACTTTCTTCTATTTCTAGAAGTGTTACTCAATTCTTTGAAAGCAATTTTAAAAATGGCTTATCTTTCTACTCCAGTTCTAGTGCTATTCCTTTGAGGAATAAATATTTGTTAAAATAATTAAGTAATTTTTCTGGGTTCAGAATATGCAAATTTTGTTTTGAGTTGCAAATTGTCAAGTACATCTGGATCAGTTTCTTTACCTCCTAATGCATTAAAGTTGATTCCTGGGGCACCTGAGTGGCTCAGTCGGTTAAGCAGCCAACTTCAGTTCAGGTCACGATCTCACAGTATGTGAGTTCAAGCCCTGTGCTGTGCTCTGTGATGACAGCTCAGAGTGTGGAGCCTGTTTCAGATTCTGTGTCTCCCTCTCCCTGTCCTTCCCTACTCATGCTCTGTCTCTCTGTCTCTCAAAATTACATAAACGTTAAAACAAACAAACAAACAAACAAACAAATAAATAAATAAATAAAGTTGATTCCTATTCACTAAAGTCTTATTCTCCCTCCTTTCACTGGACCCACTTAGATACACCTGGCGCAAAGGAGCATGTCACAATTTTGAGGCAGATAGTGTGGTTATAATTGGTTTTTTGCTATATTGAACATTGGGACAGTACTCTTAGGTAGGCCTCCTGGCCTCAAAGATGTTTATCCTTGACAGCACTCTTCACCAGGTGCAAAGAACAATCAATATTTCAAAAAGTCATGTCGGATTGTATTACTCAGAATCCTGGCAAGAATGAGATGGTAACCTAGAATCTCAATATTGTTTCGTTGAGGAGAATGTAATATGGAGAGTGCTTTCAAAGGTATGAGTAGGGTACAGGGAGACACCAAGTGAAAGGGTACAGACCAAGCAACAGCAGGGGAGTGACTCCCATAAGGTCTGAAAGATCAGGTAAAGTGGCAAATTGTTGGCCTATGATGATGAGAGCTGTACAAAGTGTGCAGTGTATACACAGTGTACACTGCCTGATAGCCATGGCTACAGAAGAAGGAAGTCACCTATCAGACCAGAGAAGGTGAAACCAGAACCTCACTCTTTTCCCCTTCAGTCCTGCCAGTGCTGACCATTGGCGAAATTCCAACACCATCCAGCTTGCAAGAGGCTCCACAGAAACAATCCATGCAGATCTGACACTTAAGATGTCTAACAGAGTGGAGAAAGGCAGAGAGTGGGTCTGGAGAGGAAAGAGACAGTCAGGACTGGAGGATTTTTTAAAATAACAGCAAAGCAAGTGCATGCCTTTAGGAAAGGAAATGTCAAAGGACAGATCCAAATGAAAATTCTGGACAGTTACTACATAAGTACAAAGCAGTGCCCATCCTCCAGGTTGTTCCTTTAATACACTTTACAGACAAGTACTTGAATTAGGTATGGATATCCATTGCTCAGAGCTAAGCCACTCCTCACTGTCTGTATACTATAAGATCCCAAATATTCTTCTTCACCAGTCCTATGTCAGATAATTTGTCGATTAAGGGGCCAAGACAAAGACTTCAATTTCTCCCTCTCTCTCATTCTTTTTGTTTTAATTTAAATCCAAGTTAATTAACATATAGTGTAATAATGGCTTCAGAAGTATAATTTAGTGATTCATCCTTTACACGTAAACCGAGTGATCATCCAAACCAATGACCTCCTTAATGCCCATGCCCATTTAGCAAATCCCCTCCCACCTCCCCTCCAGCAACCTGCAGTTTGCTCTCTGTTACTTAACAGTCTCTTAGGGTTTGCCTCCCTCTCTCTTTCTAAGTTATTCTTCCTTCTCTTCCCCTATGTTCATCTGGTTTGTTTCTTAAATTCCACATAGCATGGAATCATATGATATCTGTGTTCCTCTGACTGCCTTATTTCACTTAGCATGATAAATTCTAGTTCCATTGAGGTTGTTGCAAATGGCAAGATTTCATTCTTTTTGAGCACTAAGTAATATTCTTTTGTATGTATTTACCAAATCTTCTTTATCCACTTATCAGTTGATGGACAGTTGGGCTCTTTCCATAACTTGGTTATTAATGATAGTGTTGCTATAAACATTTGGGTGCACGTGTCTCTTCGAAACCACATACCTGTATTCCTGGGATAAATACCTAGTAGTGCAATTCCTGGGTCGTAGGGTAGTTCTACTTTTAATTTTTTGAGAAACCTCAGTACCATTTTCCAGAGTAGCTGCACCAGTTTGCATTCCCACCAGCAGTGCAAATGGGTACCCCTTTCTCCACATCCTCACCAACATCTGTTGTTACCTGAGTTGTTAATTTTAGCCATTCTTATAAGTGTAAGGTGGTATCTCATTGTGGTTTTGATTTGTATTTCCCTGATGATGAGTGATGCTGAGCATCATTTCATGCATCTGTTAACCATCTGGATGTCTTCTTTCAAAAGTGTCTGTTCAGAAATGCTGATGAATAAGAGCACATGTGCCCCAATGTTCATAGCAGCACTCTCAACAATAGTCAAAACATGGAAAGAGCCTAAGTGTCCATCAACGGATGAATGGATCAAGAAGATGTGGTTTATCTATACTATGGAATACTACATGGCAATGAGAAACAATGAAATCTGGCCATGTGTAGCAACATGGATGGACCTTGAGGGTGTTATGCTGAGCGAAATAAGTCAGGCAGAGAAGGACAAATATCATATGTGTGCACGTATAGGAGGATTAGGAAGAACTTAACAGAGGACCAAGGGGGGAGAAGAAGGGGGGAAATGGTGGGGGAGAGGGAGAGAGGCAAACCATGAGAGACTCTTGAATCCTGACAAAAACTGAGGACTGATGGATGTGGGGGGGGAGGAGGGATGGGCATGGAGGAGGACACTTGCGGGGATGAGCACTGGGTGTTATGTGGAAACTAATTTGACAATAAACTATTTGTAAAAAAAAAAAAAAGTGTCTGTTCATGTCTTTTGTCCATTTCTTCACTGGATTATTTGTTTCCTGGGTGTTGTGTTTGGTAAATTCTCTATAGATTTTGGGAACCCTTTATCCATTTGCAAATATATTCTCTCATCAATCAGTTGCCTTTTAGTTTTGGTGAATGTTTTCTTCACTATGCAGAAGCTTTTTATCTTGATAAAAATAGTAAGAAGTTGCTGTGGCCCAGGTCAAAGAGGTTGCTGCCTGTGTTCTCCTCTAGAATTTTGATGGTTTCCTGTCTTACATTTAGGTCTTTCATTCATTTTGAATTTATTTTTGTGTATGGTGTAAGAAAGTGGTCCAGGCTCATTATTCTTCATGTCACTGTCCAGTTTTCCCATCATCTTTTCCTGAAAAGACTGTCTCTTTACCTGTTTTGTCTAAGATTGGTTAGCCATATATTTGTGGGCCCACTTCTGGATTTTCTATTCTGTTCCACTGATCTATGTGTCTGTTTCTGTACCAATACCATATGGTCTTGATGATTATAGCTTTGTAATACAGATTGATGTCCGGAGTTATGATGCCTCCAGCTTTGATTTTCATTTTCAACACTACATTCTCCATTAGGGGCCTTTTCTACTTCCATACAAATTTTAGAACTGATTGTTTTTGCTCTGGGAAGAATGCTGGTGTTTTTGTTTTTGTTTTGTTTTTGTTTTTTGAAAAGGATTGTATTGAATATGTAGATTACTTTGAGTAATATAGACATTTTAACAATATTTATTTTTCTAATCCATAAGCATGGATTTTTTCCCATTTATTTGTGTAATCTTCAATTTCCTTCATAAGCTTTCTATAGTTTTAAGCGTACAGATCTTTGACCTCTTTGGTTAGCTTTATTCCTAGGTATTTTATGGGTTTCCATGCAATTGTAAATGGGATCAATACATTTAGTTCTCTTTCTACTGTTTCATTATTGGTGTATAGAGATGGAACTGATTTCTGTATGTTGATTTTATATTCTATGACTTTGTTGAATTCATGTATCGGTATTAGCAGTTTTCGGTAGAGTCTTTTGGGTTCTCCACATAGAGCATTATGTCATCTGCAAAGAGTGAAAGTTTGACTTTTTCCTTCTCAATTTGGATGTCTTTTGTTTCTTTTTGTTGTCTTATTTCTGAATCTAAGGACTTCCCAACAGTATATTGAACAATAGTGGTAAGAGTGGATATCCCTGTTGTGTTCCTGAACTTAGAGGGAAACTCTCAGTTTTTCCCCACTGAGAATGATTTTAGATGTAAGTCTTTTATACAAGGCCTTTGTGATATTGAACTTTTTTTCCTCCATCATTACTTTCTTGAGGGTTTTTGTCAAGAAAGGATGCTGTATTTTGTGAAATGTTTTTTTCTGCATCTATGAGAGGATTATGTGATTTTAATCTGTTCTTTTGTTAATGTGATATATCATGTTAGTTGATTTTTGGATAAAGAACCAGCCCTGAAGCCCAGCAATAAATCCCACTTGATCACGGTGAATAATTCTTTTAATGTATTATTTGATTCAGTTTGCTAGTATCTTGCTGAGAACTTTTATAACCATGTTCGTCAGGAAAATGGTCTGCATTTTAGTGGGGTCTTCATCTGCTCTTGGGAATCAATGTAATGCTGGTCTCATAGAATGAGTTTGGAAGGTTTCCTTTCATTTATATATTTTTTAAAGCTTCAAAAAAAAAGTATTAACTCTTCTTTAAATGTTTGGTAGAATTCCCCTGGAGAGGCAATTAGCCCTGGACTCTTATGTATAGGGAGATTTTTGATTACTGATTCAATTTACTGGTTATGGGACTGTTCAAATTTTCTATTTCTTCTTGTTTCAGTTTTGGTACTTTTTAGGATGGTAGGAATTTGCCATTTCTTCCAGAATGCCCAATTTGTTGGCATATAATTACTCATAATATTCTCTGATTATCCTTTGTATTTCTGCAGTGTTGGTTATAATCTTTTGTCTTTTCATTCATGATTTTGTTTATTTGGGTCCTTTTTCTTTTGGATCAGTCTGGCTAGGGGGTTATCAATTTTGTTAATTCTTTCAAAGAACCAGTTCCTATTTTCCTCAATCTGTTCTAATCATTTTTTAGAAATTTCTATATTATTGAATTCTGCTATAGCCTTTTTTGTTTACCTTCTTCTGCTGGGTTTGGGCTTTATTTGATATTATTTTCCAGTTACTGTAGGTATGTATTTGAGACATTTATTTCTTCTTGAGGAAGGCCTTGATTATTATATACTTCCCTCTTATGACCACCTTTGATGTATCCCATAAGTTTTGGACTGATGTGTTTTCATTTTTATTGGTCTTCATGTACTTTAGGGGCACCTGGGTGGTTCAGTTGGTTAAGCGTCCGACTTCGGCTCAGGTCAAATCTCACAGTCCGTGGGTTCGGGCCCCAGGTCGGGCTCTGTGCTGACAGTTCAGAGACTGGAGCCTGCTTCAGATTCTCTGTCTCTCTCTCTCTCTTTGACCCTCCCCTGATCACACTGTCTCTGTCTCTCTTTCTCTCTCAGAAATAAATAAAACATTTAACAAAAATTTTTTAAAAATTCCTCCTTAATTTCTTAGTTAACCCATTTATTGTTTTTTAAATCTCCAAATATTCATGGTCTTTTCAAATTTTTTTCTTGTGGTTGATTTCAAGTTTCATAGCATTGTGATCTGGAAATTTGCATGGTTAGACCTCAATCTTTTTGTACCTGTTGAGGGCTGATTTGTGACCCAGTATATAATCTATGCTGGAGAATGTTCCATGTGTATTAAAAAATATATGTGTATTCTGCTGCTTTAGGATGAAATGTTCTGAATATATCTGTTAAGACCATCTGGTCCAGTGTATCATTCAAAGCCATTGCTTTCTTGTTGATGTTCTACTTAGATGATTTGTCCCTTGCTGTAAATGGGATATTAAAGTCTACCACTATAATGGTATTATTATCAATGAGTTTCCTTATGTTTTTGATTAATTGATTTATATATTTGGGTGCTCCAAAGTTGGAGCATAAGTATTTACAATTATTAGATATTCTTGATGGATAGACCACTTTATTATGATATAATGCCCTTCTTCATTGCTTGTTACAGTCTTTATTTAAAATCTAATTTGTCTGATATAAGTATGGCTTTTCTGGCTTTCTTTTGACACCCATTACCATGTAGATGATTCTCATACCCTAACTTTCAATCTGCAGGTGTTCCCAGGTCTAAAATGAATCTCTTGTAGGGAGCATATAAAACTTGTTTGTTTATTTTTTAAAATCCATTTAGATACCCTATATCTTTTAATTGGAGCATTCCATTAATTTTCTTTTTTTCTTTCTTTCTTTTTTTTTTTTTTTTACAAATAGTTTATTGTCAAATTAGTTTCCACATAACACTCAGTGCTCATCCCCACAAGTGTCCTCCTCCATGCCCATCCCCCTCCCCCCCACATCCATCAGTCCTCAGTTTTTGTCAGCATTCAAGAGTCTCTCATGGTTTGCCTCTCTCCCTTTCCCCCACCATTTCCACCCTTCTTCTCCCCCTTGGTCCTCTGTTAAGTTCCTCCTAATCCTCCTATACGTGCACACATATGATATTTGTCCTTCTCTGCCTGACTTATTTCGCTCAGCATAACACCCTCAAGGTCCATCCATGTTGCTACACATGGCCAGATTTCATTGTTTCTCATTGCCATGTAGTATTCCATGGTATAGATAAACCACATCTTCTTGATCCATTCATCCATTGATGGACACTTAGGCTCTTACCATTAATTTTCATTCAGAGTGATTATTGAAAGATATGAATTTAGTGTCATTGTAACTCAACAGGAGTTGAGTTAGTGTTTTTGGTGATATTCTCTTATCCTTTGTAGTCTTTGTTGCTTTCATCACCTTTTTTTCTCTCCTCTTAAAAGTACCCTTTGAAACTTCTTACAGGGTTGGTTTAGTGGTCACAATTCCTTTAGTTTTTGTTTGTCTGGGAAACTCTTTATTTCTCCTTTTATTCTGAATGGCAGTCTTGCTGGGTAAAGGATTCATGGTTGCATATCTTTTTTCCCATTCAGCACATTGAATGTTTCCTGCCACTCCCTTCTGGCCTGCCAAATTTATGTGGGCAGATCTGATGATAACCTTATGTATCTACCCTTCTACATTCAGAACATTCATCCCTAGGTGCTTTAAGAATTCTTTCTTTATCTTTCTGCTTTGCCAGTTTCACTATGATATGTCATGGTGTTGACCTGGTTTTGTTGATTTTAAAATGAGTTCTCCCTGCCTCTTCGACTTGGACACCTATTTCCCTCCTGAGATTAGGGAAGTTATCAGCTATAATTTGTTTAAATAAACCTTCTGGTCCTTTTCGTCACTAGTCTTCTTCTGAGATTCCTATGATATGGATATTGTTTTATTTCATGAAATCACTTAGTTATCTTAATGATCTAGTAATTTCCTGTTGGGAACCATTCTGAGCCCACTAGTCAAGAAAGCTCCTGATGAGGTTAAAGCAAGTTTGCACAGTCTCTTGCCAATCAGATGACAACCGATATCCACCCCCACTCAATTATTTCTGCCTGAGCACTGGCCCCCAAGGTACCTTGCTGATCAATATGGGGAGTGACTTGTCCCCTTATTCTGGCCCTGGTATGATGATTGCACCTTGTGAAGGAACTTATTGTGGGAACTTCTTCTTTTGATTATGGGAATAGACATCGTGTCTCCAGCAGGTCCTGTTTCCCTTCATACTCTCCCTTGAGCTATGAACAGGCTAATGACCCTTACTCATAAAAGATTGACCTTTTACATATACAATTCTGTTTCTACCATTGTGTTAGTCCAAAAGGTTCTTACAGCTCAACATGTAAATCAGCTAACCAAAAATGTTTCTCATGCCCTATCTATTCAAGAAATCATAAAACTAGGCACAAAGGTAAATACACTCAAAGAGGCTATTCTATGTATTGGAAATGAGCTAAACTGTTTAAAATACCTTTAAACAGTACCTTTAAACCATACCGGTTGGCTCTCTGGTGCTATAAAGAATATAACTGGGAAATCAAGTCTTGCCCGGAGACAAAAAGCCTAACTTAGAGAGAAGGAACAGATAAGAGCAGAACATGTTACCACATATTCCTTTGTTAATTGGTGGTGTATAGCAGTCCCTTCCCTAAGGCCTACATTCCACAAACACCTTCCCTTACACTGGCAGTTGTGATGAGGATGGATAAGAGTATCTACAAACCTATGACTTAATCTTAGTGTTATTAAAATGTGAACATCCTGTTATTTTCTTAGTTACTCAACCTCACTATAATTGGGGCAGTTCTGCAAGAATACTTATGTAAAACCTGTTTCTCTACTTTTCCCCAAAACATCTTATCACAGAGAACTATCCATTGTAAAAGCTCCATTTTCTGATGCTATATTAATGTTTGACCCTTAAACAAAGACACCAAAACCGACAGGACAGAGATGCCTACCTGGTGATCAAAAAGAATCTTGGGGCTCTCTCACTCCCTCCCTCGCAAATACCGTCCATCCTTCAGGGACCCTTGCACCTGGCTGGGGCTGGACTTTGGCAGAGAAAGCAGGCAACAACCTCTTTGACTTCAACCACAGCAATTTCTTACTTGACACATCTCCAAAGGCAAGGGAATTAAAAGCAAAAATGAACTATTGGGGCCTCATCAAGATAAAAAAGCTTCTGCACTGCAAAGGAAACAATCAATAAAACTAAAAAGCAAATGAAAGAATATGAAAAGATATTTTCAAATGACACATTGAATAAAGGGCTAATATCCAAAATCCATAAAGAACTCACCAAACTCCACAGCAGTGGAGAAATGGGCAGAAGACAATAATAGATACTTTTCCAAAGAAGATGTCCAGATAACCAACAGACAGGTGAAACAATGCTCAATGTCACACATCATCAGGGAAATACAAATCAAAGCCACACTGAGATACCCTCATGTCAGTCAGAGTGGCTAAAATGAACAAATCAGGACACTATAGATGCTGGCGAAGATGTGGAGAAATGGGAACACTCTTGCACTATTGGTAGGAATCCAAACTGGTGCATCTACTCTGGAAAACTGTGTGGATGTTCTTCAGAAAATTAACAACAGAACTACCTTATGACTCAGCAATAGCACTGCTAGGAATTTACCCAAGGGATACAGGATTGCTGATGCATAGGGACACATGTACCCCAATGCTTATAGCACCACTTTCAAATCATGAAAAAAGTCTAAATGTCTATCAACTGACGAATGGATCAAGAAGATGTGGTTTATATATACAATGGAATACTACATGGCAATGAGAAAGAATGAGATCTGGCCATTTGCAGCAACATGGATGGAACTGGAGAGTATTATGTTATGTGAAATAAGTCAGTCAGAGAAAGACAGATACCATATGTTTTTACTCATATGTGGATCTTGAGAAACTTAACAGTAGACCATGGGGAGAGGAAAGGGAAGAAAAGTAACAAACAGAGAGGAAAGGATGAAACCATAAAAGACTCTTAAATACAGAGAACACACTGAGGGTTGATGGAGGGAGTAAAGTAGAGGGGAAAGTGGCGATGGACATTGAGGAGGTCACTTGTTGGGATGAGCACTGGGTGTTGTATAGAAACCAATCTGACAATAAATTATGTTTAAAAAGAAAAAAAAAAAACCTCTGAGTTTGAACTCCACATGCTGTTTGCAAAGAAGATCTCGGATACTCACTACTTTTTGCTCCCAGTCTATGGTCAAGAGAGGTTTTCCACTTATGCTAATGTGATGCCACACTATCTCTGGTACAGACCTGGTCTGGATCACCTGGGAGAAGAACCAAGCAGCACTCAGAGATCTTGAAAGGCAGGAGGTTTATTTTACACCACTGGGCTCAGAACAGATCATTCTCCAGATGTCTGAACCCCGAGCATAAGCAGAGGTGACAATTTATAGTCTGTTTGGGAGGCAAGCAGGGTGCGAAGGGGAACCCGGAATGAGAGTTTTCAGGCAGACTGGAATTCCCCTAACAGTCCTGTGAGCCATCTTATAATGGATTTTTCCCTATCATCTCAAACCCTCTCTCCTCTCCCTTTAGTCTCTCCATGGAAAGGCTTCCCACTCCATTGCTCTACTGTATTTATCTCCCCCAACTCACCTTCACACAAGGTGCTCCTACCAAGTTGTCTCCCTCCAACTCTGGAGATCCTTCTGCCTCTCTGCAGGTCAATTTCCTGACTGTCCCTAGTAACATTAATGGAGAAAATAAAGGAAAACTCTTTGAGGTCATATAGGTCATAATGGCGAACTACCCAAATTTCCCAGGCCAGGTGCTCACCACACCCACTTCCTTTCTCTACCTCTGTGTAGTGATGACCCCAAGTCACCCTACCCCTATACATCCAATCAGCTTTAAACATCTCTTCCAGTATGGGTGGACTTCTTTTAACTTTATAAACAAATGACCACCTTTGTTTTGGTCTCAGACCTGTGGAGAATGATCTCCTCTGAGCCCACCAGTGCAAGATAAACCTCCTCCCTTCCAAGATCTCCGAGTGCCACTTGGTTCTTCTGCCAGTGATCCAGACCAGATTTCTACAATATTTGGTTCCCTGACCAGAAAACCCAGCCGCGCTGGCCCATTGTTGCCACCGGTTTGGGAAACCAGTGAGGTGGTGATGGAACTAGGAACTGAAAAAGAGAAGGCACCCCCTGCCTGAATTTAGGCAGGCAGTCCCCAGCTCGGTCACTTGGGCCGGCCCCCACTCCACCATTCCCACAGGACTAGAGGAGACTTGGCAAATGAGGACCTGGAACCGACATCGGAAACCGATAAGGCCTGGGCCCTAAGTCTGTCCTGTTCTGCCCCCTCGTAGTGGAGGAAGGGGGAGCCGATCATTCCCCAGAGACCTCAGTAGTCTCACTGACAGGAAACCTGCAAGGACTCCATCGGCCCATCCATCAGGCCCATCAGGTGGACCTGATCACTCCAGAGACTTGAATGGTCTCTCTGTTTGGAGCTCCCATCTGTCTAGCCCACTCATAGTGGTGGAAGGGGGAGCTGATTACTCCCTGGAGACTACAGTGATCACATCTGTGGGAATTCTGTGGGAGGGAATGTAATAACCTCTGGTGTGTATGTAAATGTGAATGTGGGACTTGGTCTGGCTTGCTTGCCAGGTTCGATTCTGTGGCTCGATGGGTGGGCACCCTTCAGGTCCTCAAAAGCTTGGAGAGTCTGAGTGGGCCCGTCTGCATTTGCGTGGTGAACAGCATACAGTCTGTGGTGGCATTGGAATAGTATCTAATCATAAGTCACAAAGCTGAGAGCACTATGGCTAAGTGTCACCTAAGTTCCTTCAGGACACAGCCAGACAGGCATTTGACTTGCCTTCTTATTAGAGGGGCACCCCTACCCCCTTGTCTGTCTTTGTGACACCACCTCACAGGAACATTATGGGGCTGGGAAAGAGAAAACCCACAGTTCTTGGAATGATGATTGAGAATTTCGAGAAGAGCTCTGGAGACTGTTGAATTATGTGAATTAGAATGGCCCAGTTTTGGTGTAGGCTGGCCCTCAGAGTGATCCTTAGGTGTCCTAAGTGACATCCTAAAGTGATGGTTAATGTTGTCTGTCTCATTCATTTTATTTTATTTTATTATTATTTTTTTTACAAATAGATTATTCTCAAGATGGTTTCCATATAACACCCAGTGCTCATCCCCACAAGTGCCCCCCTCCATGCCCATCTCTCCCCTCCCACCACCCACATCCATCAATCCTGTTTGTTCTCAGCATTCAAGAGTCTCTCTGGTTTGCCTCTCTCCCTTTCCCCCACCATTTCTCCCCTTCTTCTCCCCCATGGTCCTCCGTTAAGTTCCTCCTAATCCTCCTATACGTGCAAACATATGATATTTGTCCTACTCTCCCTGACTTATTTCGCTAAGCATAACATCCTCAAGGTCCATCCATGTTGCTACACATGGCCAGATTTCATTCTCTCTCACTGCCATGTAATATTCCATCATATAAATTTATGGAATGCTTCACGAATTTGTGTGTCATCCTTGCTCAGGGGCCATGCTAATCTCTGTATCATTCCAATTTTAGTATACATGCTGTCAAAGAGAGCACTCCCAGACTCACTTTCTAAGAAAAAATAGAAATCGAAGGAAAACTCTCGGACTCATTTTATGAAGCCAGCATCACTCTGATTCCCAAGCCAGACAGAGATCTAGCAAAAAAAGAGAACTACAGGCCAATATCCTTGATGAATACGGATGCGAAAATCCTCAACAAGATCCTTGCAAATCGAATCCAGCAGCACATAAAAAGAATCATCCACCAAGATCAAGTGGGATTCATTCCTGGGTTACTGGGATGGTTCAATATTCGCAAATCAATCAATGGGACACATCACATCAACTAAAGAAAAGATAAAAACCATAAGATCCTGTCGATACATGCAGAAAAAGCATTTGACAAAATACAGCATCTCTTCTTAATAAAGACTCTAGAGAAAGTCGGGATAGAGGAACCTACTTAAACATAAAAGCCATTTATGAGAAGCCTTCAGCTAACATCATCCTCAACGGGGAAAAACTCAGAGCTTTCCCCCTGAGATCTGGAACACGACAGGGATGTCCACTCTCACCACTGTTGTTTAACGTAGTGTTGGAAGTCCTGGCGTTAGCCATCAGACAACAAAAGAAAATCAAAAACATCAGAATTGGCAAAGAGGTAGTCAAACTTTCACTTTTTGCAGACGACATGATACTCTACCTAGAAGACCCGACAGACTCCACCAGAAGCCTACTAGAACTGATCCAAGAATTCAGCCAAGTGGCAGGGTACAAAATCAACGTACAGAAATCGGTTGCATTCTTATACACCAACAATGAAGCAACAGAAAGAGAAATCAAGAAACTGATCCCATTCACAATTGCACAAAAAACCATAAAGTACCTAGGAATAAACCTAGTCAAGGATATAAGAGATCTGTATGATTTAAACTATAGAAGACTTATGAAGGAAATTGAAGAAGACACAAAGAAATGGAAAAACATTCCATGCTCATGGATTGGAAGAATAAATATAGTTTAAATGTCATTACTACCCAAAGCACTCTACACATTCAATGCAATTGCAATTAAAATTGCACCAACATACTTCTCAAAACTAGAACAAACTATCCTAAAATTTGTATGGAACCACAAAAGTCCCCGAATAGCCAAAGTAATACTGAAAAAGAAAACCAAAACGGGAGGTATCACCATCCCAGACTTTAGCCTCTACCACAAAGCTGTCATCATCAAGACAGCATGGTATTGGCACAAAAATAGACACATGGACCAATGGAATAGAATAGAGAACTCAGAGCTGGACCCAAAAGTATACAGCCAACTAATCTTTGACAAAGCAGGAAAGAATATCCAATGGAAAAAAGACAACCTCTTTAACAAATGGTGCTGGGAGAACTGGACAGAGACATGCAGAAGAGTGAAACTAGAGTATCTTCTCACACCATCCCCAAAAGTAAACTCAAAATGGATAAAGGACCTGAATGTGAGACAGGAAATCATCAAAACCTAGAGGAGAAAGCCGGAAACAACCTCCTTGACCTCCACCGCAGCAATTTCTTACTTGACACATCCCTAAAGCAATGGAATCAAGAGCAAAAATAAACGATTGGGACCTCATCAAGATTAAAAGCTTCTGCACGGCCAAGGATACAGTCCATAAAACCAATAGGCAACCAACGGAATGGAAAAAGATAGTTGCAAATGACATATCAGATAAAGGGTTAATATCCAAAATCTATAAGAAACTCACCAAATTCCACACCCAAAAAACAAACAACCCAGTGAAGAAATGGGCAGAAGATATGTACAGACCCTTCTCCAAAGAGGACATCCAGACGGCCAATCTGGATTGGTTTGAATTGCAAATCAAAACCACATTGAGATAGCACCTCACGCCAGTCAGAGTGGCTAAAATGAGCAAATCAGAGAACTTTAGATGCTGGCAAGGATGTGGAGAAACGGACCCCCTCCTAACTGTTGGTAGGAATGTAAACTGGTGCAGCCCCTCTGGAAAACAGTGTGGAGGTTCCTCAAAAAATTAACAATAGAACTCCCCTGTGACCCAGCAATAGCACTGCTAGGAATTTACCCAAGGGATACAGGAGTGCTGATGCATAGGGACACATGGACCCCAATGTTCATAGCAGCACTCTCAACAACAGCTAAAACATGGAAAGAGCCTAAGTGTTCATCAACAGACGAACGGACCAAGAAGATGTGGTTTATAGATACGACGGAATACTACGTGACAATGAGAAAGAATGAAATCTGGCCATGTGTAGCAACATGGATGGAACTTGAGGGTGTTTTGCTGTGTGAAATAAGTCAGGCAGAGAAGGACAGCTACCATATGTTTGCACGTATAGGAGGATTAGAAGGAACATAACGGAGGGCCGTGGGGGAGAAGAAGGGGGGAAATAGTGGCAGAGAGGGAGGGCGGCAACCCATGAGAGACTCTTGAGTGCTGAGAACAAACTGAGGACTGATGGGTGAGGGGGGGAAGGAGGGTGATGGACTTGAGGGCACTTGTTAGTATGAGCACTGGGTGTTGTTGGAAACCAACTTGACAATAAACTATTTTTAAAAAAAAAAAAAGCTCAGAGATTAAAAATATAGAATAAAATAAAATAAAATAAAACAGATAAGAATTTCCAGAGCCAAAAGTTGCATTTAAACTGAACCAGAATTAAAAACATGGGACTAAAGAAACTGAGGAAGATTGTAGTTTTGTGACTCTTGTTGATAATATTGCTGGTTCTCTATTGTTTGCTTATTCAGATTAAGGAAACATTTTCTTATATCTATGATATATAAAAAAAGCATATTCCTGCCTTTACAAAAGAGATTTTAGATGAAAGCTCTGTGGGTGATTGTCAAAAGCCTCTTCCTATGGGCCCTCTGAAATTTCAAAAACTCCCAATGAGTATTCTTTCTTTTATGGCAATTACAATTGTTTGCATAAGTTCGATTACATTCTGTTCATTTTGTAACAGGACACCATTGGAAATACTGGTTATTTACCAAAACTTTGATTGGAATGTAATATTTGAGAGTCAGGCATAGACTCAGATATGACCAGATAGCTTTAAGGAATAAGTTTGACTTTATAAAACATGGAGCCATAAAGCCTTTTGGAAAAGTTGGCCTCATACCTTGCTTACCGTGTTCCCAGCAGCCTCCCCACGTGAGTAAAGAAGGTCACTTCCTGGCAAGTGCAGGAACCTCAGGATATCTTGGGGACCTCGTGAGGAGGAATTCACCCAATCCTACAGGTATTGCAGGTCTATCTGATGGCAAATACTTGGATCAGCTTCTGGCCTGGAGAGGCTACTAAAAGTTCAACCTGGAGGTTCCTTATAAAAGGTCCCAGCAAAGTAAACTTTGAAAGATCCTCATGAACAATCACTATTCTTGCTGAGCTTATATAAATAATTAGGCCAGAATTGTTAAGACTGGACTTTGCTGGAGGCCGGCTCTGGCAGGTCCAGGGGTGCCTGAAGGATGGACGGTGTTGGCTAGAGAGAGAGTGAGAGAGCCCTGAGATTTTTTCTGATCACCAGGCAGGCATCTCTGTCCTGTCGGTTTTGGTGTCTTTATTTAAAGGTTCAACAACAATATGAGGTCAGAGAAAGGAATTTTTACAATGGGAAGCCTTTGCGATAACAAATTGCAGAATTATCCCAGTCATAGTGAGGTTGAGTGAATTTTACAACTAAAGAAATAACAGGATGTTCTTAGTGAAAAGTAGGATAACATATGTTAAGTCGTAAATAGTTAGGCCAGGAGTCATTCCGTTTGGCTCTCAAGAGGATGAATCTTTTTGGACTGGTTTGCTTGTGGAAACCTAACTGATGCTGAATGTGTGAACACCATGGGGGCCCTAAATGTGTTAACCTTTTGCTTTTGGGTTAGGTGTTAACTACTCTTATCTATCCCAGTAAGGGAGGGTGTTTGCAGATAGTATGCCTTGGGGAAGGGACTGCCATACATCACCAGTTAGAAGTTGTAAGTGTTAACTTAAGTTCTGCCCCCGTTTGTTCCTTAACTCTAAATTAGGCTCTTTGTCTTGGGGCCAGGCTCAATTGTCTTTGATATGAAAGGCCCATAGGAAGAGGCTTTTGACAATCACCCACAGAGCTTTCATCTAAAATCTCTTTTGTAAGGGCAGGAATATGCTTTTCCTTATCTGTGTTCAGAATATTGGTCTGATATGGAATATTGTGAGGCCTGGTCAATACCAGCAGGCTCATTTCCAACATGAGCCAGTAGTAGCAGAAAGAGATACCAGTTTTCATTTCTCATGGCAGGAGCTGTGTAAACACTGCCATTTCCTTGTTGTGACTGCCATCCAGAGAGGCTGGTGTGGCTCCCAGCAGGACTTGTTTTACAAATGCATTGGTCTCGATTTAGCTATGTCTGGAAATGAGAATTTTTAGAGAGAAAAAGTGTTTCAACAACGCACTGTTATTGATGTTAAATTCTAGTTCTGATTGTCTTTAAATGTTTGTTGTTTGGCTAAAATTAAACAACTTGAGGTAACCTTCAGAGAAATTGTCACAGTGTTTCATGTATATACAATCTTCTGTGCTCGTTATTCTGTAGGGATGATAATAAGACCCCATGGGTATATGATTATTTAAACAACAGGAAAAACAGGAGGATCTTTAAATATGCAAAACCATATCCTCCCTAATCTTAATCTGACATTTACTAGAAACCCACCCTCATATAAACCCAGGATATCTGGTTTATTCAAAGGATGGGGGTCACCCCTTTCAAAGACTTGGAGGTGGACTTCACAGATATACAACCAAAGGATTCAGTTCTTAAAGTTTTAGGCATCACCCCAATGGGCCCATCACTCTGGAGTTAAGTATGCCACCTCAGAGGAACCCTCAGCCTGGCAAAGTGATTCAGATCCAGTCAACCAGCTTAAACTGACCCTCAAGGACACTGGCCCCTGAGATCTCCAGCCCTGCTCCAGTCACACTCAAGAAGCTGGTTGGTCTATGCACAGCAGAAGCTTGAGGAATCATGGGTCCGTTAAGATAAACTCCTTTCTCTTTGTCATCAGATTGACAAACATTGCCTAAGAAAGCTGGGGAAACATCTAAAAGTTCCTGTTTACACTCACCTTCCTGTATAGATAGGGTATTCTGTTGTATTGATTGCCTCTAATCTGGGCCTCATTTGTAAGAGCAGAGCACCTTCAATGGAAAATTCTGAGGGGTTTAAAAGCTTAAATGTAGTATAACCTCTTTTGGTCTTTTGGGTTGCTTGCCAATAAAATTGCTAATGCCATTTTGGGGGAAATGTTTGCACTAAAAGGTTAATGCTTAAATTAACCTGCAGCCTTAAGGTTCAGACTAAGTGAGCAGCATTGCTACCTGTATTCCTAGGGGCAGAAATAGCCACGGGATAGGGACTGGCATAAGAGGTATAGGCTCTTCTGTGGGACTAATAACTGGCTGACTCTTGAGTGTCCTGACAGAACCAAATAAGTTCCCTGACAAGAAGTGCCCTCCAGAGCAGAGAGGCACTTGACCTCTTCTCTGCCAAAAAATGGGGAACCTGCATCTTGTTACAAGAAGAATGTTGCTACTATATCAACTAGTCCGGGATAGTCACCTCCAAAGTTCACGAACACCATGACCATATCCAGCATTGCTGCTAAAGCCTTGCCTCCTGGGGCTTAGGTCCCTTGGTGTCTATACTCCTCCTGATAACCCTCTGCCCTTGCATCCTAAAAGGGCTAATCCATTTCATCGAGAACACTGTGTCCCATCATACCTCGGCCTGAATCTTTGCCCTCCGGGGCTATCGTCTCCTCGATATAAGTAATGATCTCTAAGGCATCCCTTCCAATCATCAACAGGGGGGACATAATGGAGAAAATAAAGAAAAAACTCCTTGAGCTCATATAGGTCATAATGGCAGACTGCCCAGGCCAGGTGCTCCTCACACCCAATTCCTTTCCCTACCTCTGTGTAGCGATGACCCCAAGTCACACCCTACCCCTATACATCCAATCAGTTTTAAACACCTCTGCCAGTATGGATGGGCTTTTTTTAACTTTATAAGCAAATTAGCACCTTTGTTTGGGACTCAGACCTCTGGAGAATGATCTCTGAGCTCACCGGTGTAAAATAAACCTCGTCTCTTCCAAGATCTCCGAGTGCCGCTTGGTTCTTCTGCCAGTGATCCAGACCAGATTTCCGCAACAGGACTACTCTGAAGAGGCATGACTGCTAGAGGGCTCAGGGGCAGGGCCACTGTTTTAGCAAAATTTATAGTGAACACCTAATTCCAGGTTTGATTCCCCCTAAGTGGGTTGGGCAGGAACCAGAGACATGGCATGCATTAGCAGAGCAGATGTAGAGATATGCCTTGGCTAGATATGCAGAGGCAGGGCACGGAGTGAGGCAGAGTCTGGGGGCAAATGGCAGCTAGACAAGCACGTGTGAAAAATCTAAATTTGCACTGAGCTACTAGACCTAGGCCAGATTTCCCCAAGTACTATGGTGCCTGAAGATGCAGTTGCATTAGTGACAGTTGCTAGAGGCATGATGCTTGATACCAGTAGATGCCTGGGGCATCCTCCATCTTTATGTGCAGTGGCTTGGTAGGGTGCATTTGGCATTAGTAATATTTTCAGTGAATGGCTACTCTAAACATGGTGGTGCACATTGCCAAGAGGTTAGATAGCAAGTGTCTGTGCAGCACTTCCTCAGGCAGGTGTCTCCAGTGCCTAAGCTTTGTGATGTGGGAAACAAAGGCAGGATGAAATGGCAGATAAAATTAAATTTCCTTATAACCTGCAGGCCATTGACAAATAATTGAGGCTGACAGAGCTTCTCCAGGAACTGTCTACTGTCTTAATGCTACTGCTTAGCTAGAGGGAAAAACAACCTCAACTTGCCAATATCTAGGCCTCCAGTATCCTGTGAGTCTTTAGAATATGAATATCTCTTGAGAAACTCCCTCTTGACTTTATTTACCCCAACTCCCAAGTGATGAAGTTTTGGGGAGATCCGGGGGGGGAGGTGTCCAAAGTCTATGGCCAAAAAAGAATCCTTGAAGCTGTCTTCGGTGCTGTTGTGCCGGAATCGTGAGTCCCAGAGACCTCCAAGGAGCCGGCACCAATGCAAATACAGAAGGGTCTTTATTACAAGCTGGAGCAGGAGCTTACCCACCTACCGACACAGCAGTGGTAGCAGGGTGAAGCCCCAAACAATAGCGAGCAGGGTTTTTAAGGGGCAAGGGATGGGGGTGTTACAGTACACATGTTGTACACCAATCATAACTGTATAGCACCCCTGGCAACAGTTTTGACCATTCAGTACCTGTGAGGTGTCCGTTACTTTTGGCAGAGCCCAATTATGGCCTTTTGAGACTCCTTTGAAAATGACCAATTATGAGGTGAGTTAGGTAAGGGGGAGCAGCCCTTGTCTCAGGCTGCAGGAATGTTTTTAACCTCCTCTGATTGGCTAATTGGAGAGTGGTTTCGGCCCTGAACAATCTTCGGTTTTTCCTGAGGCTGCTGCTATGTGCAGCCCAAGGTTGCTTTTAATGGGGGGTCTTAATTTCAAAATGGAGTTATTTAGGCTCTTCGGTGCAAAAAGGTGATTTTATTAAAGCACAGGGACAGGGCCCAAGGGCAGAAAGAGCTGCACTGGGGCTGTCAAGAGTAGCTCCTTATATACTATGAAGTTGGGGGAGGTAAAGTCAAAAGAGAGGCCCCCAGAGGGACTTTGATATGATAAAGAGGATTTCTAAGATACCTGAGGCCTTGCTATTGAAACGCCCAGAATTCGAGAGAACCCCAAAAACAGACCACCAGAGACCAGAGTCAAAGCCAAGCGGCAAGGGTTGTTTATTTGCAGGTTCGAACCCGGTCCTCCGCGCAGTCACTCGTTGCCGGTGACGCTGAGAGGCCCTGAACAAAGCCTCTGCAGCCTTTTTTATAGACAGAAGTAAACAAGTCATGGGGAGGGACAGATTTCCATGGTTACAAGTTTGCCATTGGTTAACATTCAAATGTGAACATATACCGTATCTGATTGGTTCCCGCCATCAGGTTTGGCGGGATCTAATTACAACATTTGGGATACCTTTGAATTCAGTCTATCATAGAGCGAGTTTTAAGTCTTGTTTGGCGACTAACAGGTTAACATCTCTCTCTCCAGGCCCTTCTCTCAGCAAGGTGGGGGGTGGCTGCTGGCCTTTTGGGAGTGGCTGCCCCCAGGGGGCTAGTCCCTTGGGCAATCCGGCGGCGGGGAAGCAAGCCTTAAGCTTTGTTACAGAAGCAGAGAGAGCTGGTTAGGTGTTAGCTTCCCGCAGCGCAGGCATTTGCTCAGAAGTGGAAAAGCTGGTTAAGTTTATTTAGGCCTGGGGCTATGTGCAGCCCGAGGTTTCTTTTAATGGAGGACTTAATTTTTGGCTCTACACTATTGTCAAGCTAAGGTTGTTTTTACTCTAGTAAGACATTAACATTAGGATGGTAGGGAGTTCCTGGAGAAATGTTATACCCTGTATTTGCCTCAAGTATTTGTCAATGGGTTGCAGGTTATAAGGAAATTTAATTTTATCTGCCATTTCCTCCTGCCTTTGTTCCCCATACCACTATGGAGGGGTGATGTTGGGGCTCTAGGAAACTGAGTCTATGGGTTTATGGAGATTAGACTATTGATAAGATTGCCTCTGTCTTGTAATTTACTAAGATATTTGTAAACTGATGAAGACTCTATCAGTTTAACCATTTCTTTTCTGTCCTTTCCTTTGTTCTTGGGCAGCCAGGAGAGCTTGGGGAATATCACACATATCCCAAAGGGGGAAGGGGAGTGCTAACTTGTATTTTGCCCTCAGCCTGCCCCAAGCTCCATCACAACAAGTATATAATCAGTCTCTTCTTAGGGTCACAGGGCAGCTCTTTATGACCATGAGTCCTGTCCCCATGCTTTAAGAAAATCATCTTTTTGCACCAAAGACATTTTCAATAATTCTTTGTTGGCCATCAGCTTCAAAACTCCATCACCCCAAAACTGCAACACTGGGGGTCAGGGAAGGAAAATTGCAACTGTTAGCTCCTTTATTCCCAGAGAAGTCCCCCAACAGGCTCCAAAATACTTATAAACAGAACTCCCTCTCTTTTGCCCCAAGAATTGTGCAAACTGCTGGTTGTGTGTTGCCTCTGGCAAGGCTGTTGACTCTTTAAGGGTAGGAACACAGCTCACTGCCCCTCAGCTCAATCAGTGCCGAATCAGCTGAATTTAAAGCTCAAGGCTCCAAGTCCTGCTGGTTATACAAACTTATGGAATTCAGCACCTTTGTTTTCAAGACAATTGAGATTTGTTTTCTGCCTAGACTCCCTAGAGCTTTTGCTTCTTTCCACTCCAAGTGAAACGCCCAGAGATCGGAAGACCCCCAAAATCAGACCACCAGAGACCAGAGTCAAAGCCAAGCGGCAAGGGTTGTTTATTTGCAGGTTCGAACCTGGGCCTCCGCGCACTCGTTGCCGGTGACGCTAAGAGGCCCTGAACAAAGCCTTTGCAGCCTTTTTATAGACAGAAGTAAACAAGTCATGGGGAGGGACAGGAGATTTCTATGGTTACAAGTTTGCCATTGGTTAACATTAAAATGTGAACATATACCGCATCTGATTGGTTCCCGCCATCAGGTTTTTGGCGGGATCCAATTATAATATTTGGGGTACCTTTGAATTCAGCCTATCATAGAGCGAGTTTGAAGTCTTGTTTGGCGCCTAACAGGTTAACATCTCTCTCTCCAGGCCCTTCCCTCAGCAAGGTGGGGGGCATCCGCTGACCTTTTCGGATTGGCTTCCGCCAAGGTGGGGTGATGGGGTGACAGGGGGAACATGAAGCTAGTCCCTTGGGCAATCCGGTGGTGGGAAAGCAAGCCTTAAGCATTGTTACAGAAGCAGAAAGAGCTGGTTAGGTATTAGCTTCCCATAGCGCAGGCATTTGTTCAGAAGCGGAAAAGCTGGTTAAGTTTTAGGTTTAGTTTATCTAGGACTGGGGCTACGTGCAGCCCGAGGTTTCTCTTAATGGAGGACTTAATTTTTGGCTCTTCACAAGCTCCCTACCTCCTGCAGGCAGTTGCTGACTGCCATTTTTGCCCTTCATAAGCTCTCCTTTGCAGCTTATTCTAACATTTTTAGAGAGAAAAACTGTTTCAACAACGCACGGTTATGGATGCTAAATTCTAGTTCTGATTGTCTTTAAATGTTTTTTGTTTGACTAAAATTAGGCAACTTGAGGTAACCTTCAGAGAAATTGTCACAGTGTTTCATGTATATACAATCTTCTGTGCTTGGTTATTCTGTAAGGATGATAATAAGACCCCATGGACATATTACTTAAACAACAGGAAAAATTGGCATTGTGGTCTGCCAGTTTCTGTTTTACTCTCTAGTTTCCTTACATGGATGTGTGAAGAGCCAAAAATTAAGTCCTCCATTAAGAGAAACCTTGGGCTGCACGTAGCCCCAGTCCTAGATAAACTAAACCTAAAACTTAACCAGCTTTTCCGCTTCTGTACTAATGCCTGCGCTACGGGAAGCTAATACCTAACCAGCTCTTTCTGCTTCTGTAACAATGCTTAAGGCTTGCTTTCCCACCACCTGATTGCCCAAGCGACTAGCTTCATGTTCCCCCTGTCACCCCATCACCCCACCTTGGCGGAAGCCAATCCGAAAAGGTCAGCGGATGCCCCCCACCTTGCTGAGGGAAGGGCCTGGAGAGAGAGGTGTTAACCTGTTAGTCGCCAAACAAGACTTCAAACTCGCTCTATGATAGGCTGAATTCAAAGGTACCCCAAATATTATAATTGGATCCCGCCAAAAACCTGATGGCGGGAACCAATCAGATGCGGTATATGTTCACATTTTAATGTTAACCAATGGCAAACTTGTAACCATGGAAATCTCCTGTCCCTCCCCATGACTTGTTTACTTCTGTCTATAAAAAGGCTGCAAAGGCTTTGTTCAGGGCCTCTTAGCGTCACCGGCAACGAGTGCGCGGAGGTCCAGGTTCGAACCTGCAAATAAACAACCCTTACCGCTTGGCTTTGACTCTGGTCTCTGGTGGTCTGATTTTGGGGGTCTTCCGATCTCTGGGCGTTTCATGTGAATGATATCTACTTGTAAATGTGGAAGAGGGTGCACTTAGGGCCTTTCTTTTTTTCCATCTTCCCAGACTTAACTGATGAAGTTTTAAGGTGATGGTGGGATGATCCAGAGCAGACAACCAAGAAAGAATTTTTGAAGATGTCTTTGGGGCAAAAGCGTTATTTTATTAAAGCACAGGAACAGGACCCATGGGCAGGAAGATCTGCACTGGGGTCCTGATAGGTAACTCATTATATACCCTCAGGTGGGAGGGGGTCAGGTATAGAGTAAGTCTCTAAGTTTGAGAAGCAAGGTTTCCAGGACCTTGAGAGGCTAGCTATTGGTGAGCCATTTATTACCATTTAGTAAAACCTCTCTCATGAGACCCTTCAGATATATATCAAGAGGCCATAAGGTTGGAGCACGATTGCCTGTTATGCTGAGAGACACAGACCAACCGAGACCACTGAAGCCGAATTAAGGGAGTCTTTATTACCAGCCGGGACCACACAGAGTTAACACAGAACTGTAAATGTGCGGCCCACAGTCCAAGGACTTAGGGCTTTTTATAATGAGCAAGCAGGCAAGTGGGCAGTACAGACGCAGAATTGAGTGTTTATTGTAAAAAGGCTACAAAGTGATAAAGAGAGCAGCCCTTGTTTTGGTATGTAGGAAAACATTTGTTATTTTGAAGGCAAAGTTTAGGGTTTTGGAAAGTTTCAAGGGAATAGCCATTATCTCAAGGACAAAATATGCAAACTGTGTGATAAATAACCATTATCAGGGAACATTAACTCTTGTCTTCTTATTTATGTTTTTCCTTGTGCTTGAGCATAGCTATTTAGCCCTCTAAGTGCAGGCTCAGAAGATAAATTCTGGGTCAAGATGGAAAGACTGAGGCTAAATTTATGTGCAACAGCCGACATATATATTGGGAGAGTTGCAATAAAAGGAGTTTCCTAAGGAATTTTTATATGTTAAAGTAGACTTACAGTTTCCTCAGGGGTCAGGATAATGTTAATCCAAGATCCTCTATTGCCCCTAGAAAAGTGTCATCATTGAAGCAGCTGAACTCCCACAGGAAGGTCATTCTGCCAGTTTCAAGGACTTGTTAATGTGCTATAAGCAATAAGGGAATTTAATTTTTCATTTGCCTTAGTTTCTTGCATTACCATGGCAAGCACATAAACCCCTTTCCTTTGTTCTTAGGTAGCCAGGAGTGTCAGAGAAATTTCACCTGGAGGAGGGTGCTGTTAGCCTATACTTTGTCCTCAGCTTGTTCCACATGCCCTCATTCTCTGCTATCGGTTTTTGTTTGTGTTATATTGAAGTTTACATAAAACATGTTATAATTAAAACAACCTATTTTAAACTGAAAGAACTAACTTCAGTCTCAAAGAAAATTTTTTTCTATTTTCTTATGTTTCTTCTTTATATTTTTAAAATATTATCTTTATATTTTATGTTCTTATGTTACTATTTATATGTTTTTACTTTGTGTATCCAAGTATTTTAAATTTTATTATAATTACCCTTGCCGGTAACATTTATAATTTAATATATTTTTCTGTTTCTAATTAGCATCCTTACATTACATCTTGATAATTTTTAGCATTTGTTATAAGGTGGATCTGTTAGAAATGAATTCCCTCAGCTTTAGTTTGTCTAGGAAAGTATTTTTCCTTCATTTCTGATGGACAGTTTTGCCTTGTAATGCATTTTTGTTTGTCAATGTTCTAATATCATCTCTCTTTCTTTTGGTCTGTCAGGTTTACTAACAGATCTGCTGATACCTTATAGCACTACCACTGTCTATAAGTATGCACTTTTTGTTCTTTACTTACTGTTCCCCTCACCCCTCAAAACCTCGAAGCCCTCAGGTTAAAGACTTCCTCTTGTTAACCTGCATCCCACACAATTAACATCTGCCACATAAACACTCAGTATATATTTGTTAAGAGAATGAATAAACAAACTGAGGTAAAGGCCAACGTCACATGTGCAATGGGCAACTCATATTTGACATTTTTTATTTAACATTCATGAGATGTAAATTTAACCTAAAAGGCTTGGTGAACTCATGTAATGAGAGAAGAGGGTTTTATCCTTGCCATTGGAAGCAGAATCATAAGGGATTTTTTCAGAGGACAGTAACTTATTGCCTAGGTCCTATAGAAACTAACTCAGCATCCCAACAACAAACACTTGCAATTCTACAAGCCACAATTGTCTATTTCCCCTGACTTTCCAGAAGCCCATAAGAAGGCATCTACTGAAAGGGACATTGCAGGGATCCCTGACTAATGATCACATATTCCTCACTGCTTCTACCACTATTTACTTCCTCTCCCCCTTCCTCATATCTTCATCACCCTAGTAATCAGAGATCACAAATTCCTGACATGTGAGCATGACCTAAAGTAACTCATCTGCTTTTTTCCTATCTCTCTCTTAATCTCCTGAATTGCATTTACTCTGAAAGAAAACAATATCTTACTTTTCTGAGCTTTTCATACACTCTCTTTCTAGTCTATGTTCATTAATATGACCATTTTACAGATAAAGCTGAACTGATATTTATGAGTTAAGAAACTGCCTGTGATAAGACAGCTAGTAAAGGTCCCAGACTATTCAACTGTGAGCTTCAGGTGTGATCTGATCAGTAGGACTCCACAGGCCAGACTCTACATGAAGGGCTGGGCTTCTCTTGTTTTCTCTTTTATTATCCATCTATTTTTTTCTCTCATTATTTTTCTTCTTTCATTCCCTTTACAGGTTTTTTTAAATTTCTATAATACTTTCTTCTTGTTATTGTTTTAAAATATCTTAAAGAGCCTAGGAAGATAACATTGTGGGAGGATCTTAAGCTCACTTCATTCCATGGATATACCTAAGTTCCATCTACCTCATTGCAAGTAACTCAGAAAAATGGCCCACAGACTGGCAGAACAAACTCTTCATAGTTGATCATAGAGAAGAGACCACATAAAAAATGATAGGAAGGGAAGTCAAGAACAAAACTCCCAGTACGACTAACCACAAACTAGAAGGACCCCACAGACACAGGGATGGAAGAGAACAGACCCCACACCAGGCACTCCCAGACAAGGAGGATCTGCACTGGGAAGACAAGTCCACATAACATTTGTTTTTGAAAACCAGTGGGGCTTAACTTCATGAGTTTTTAAATCAGAGAGGTGCTTAAAACCAGGTACTTTAGAAGTCAACTTGCTGAGCTCTGGGAAAGCAGGAAGGCAATAAGAAACTGAACCCCCAGACTTTGAAGAGACATCATAACAACAACCCTGTAGAGATACACCATAGACGCAACGGTCTGAAAAGCCCCTGGGGTATACAGGAAGATTTACTTATAAGTCTCAGAACATGTGCTGGAGACATCGTTAGGAGATGTAGCCAAGGACAATAGAGCTTGTGAGTGCCACTTATCTCCTCACTTTCTACCTAGTTACCGGAACACCTGCAAGATTGAGCCTGAACACTTGCCACACAGCTTGCTAACACTGTATGCCCCAACCCGACATTCTTCTGTGGTTCTGCCCTATTTAACCCATCTCACTCCTGCAGAAATCCCACCAAAGCATCTTCAAACAGGTTCATTCTTCATGTAGACCCAATAGGGATCAGGGACCAGCAATTATCTTGCTAACAACATAGTCCCCACTCCCATGTACTCCAGTGAACTTGCCTCAACCAATCTACTACACTCAGCAGGAGTCCTGACAAATCAGTTCCTGATGAACCTCATTTGTAAGAAGCCAACTCTACTCCAAGTGACTTTTACTCTGCAGAGAGGGGAAGATAACCATACATACCAGTTCAAATACAGCCCCAGTAGTGGGTTGGGGATAGAAATCTGATCTGACTTCCAGTTCAGACACGAACAAAAACATCACTGAGAGTATCACAGAGAGAAAGCCCTGTTTTCTCTAGGAGGAGAGGGCACTACAACCTTAAGACTGACTAGGAGCAGACATCTGGTCATACTGCAGGCCACACACAATAACTGAGGGCTCAGGGGTAAACATAAGGAAAGTACTCTGTAGTTTGGTGACAGTAGACCTGGCAAATGGGCTGAGAGCAAGCATCTGTTCTGACCCAACTACCAGCCCAAGGCACCCCCAGAATGGCCCTGTGACAGCATGGGAACCATATAAAAGGCAAAGGGGGCCTTTGTAGCAAACTGGAAAGATGACAAATGTATCTCAATCACAATGAGGAGGGCACATAAGAGATACCACTGATGTAACCGGTTCTGGTGAGCAGGGCACATGGTACTGTAGGGTACCACTGCACCTCTTCTTAATAAGGAAGCTACTTTCAAGGTCAAGAGACCTAGTTGATTTCCTAATATATAAAATTGTATGCAGAGAATTAGACAAAAATAAGAAGAGGGAGAAATATGTACCAAATGAAAGACAGCACACAATCAGAGAAAAAAAGCTCAACTAAATGGAGATAAGCAACATGGTTGATAGTGAATTCAAAGTAATGATTATAAATATACTTGTTGAACTTGAGAAAATAATAGGGAATATGATTGACACCCTCAACAAAAAAAGATGGAAATACTTTTTAAAAGTCAGACATGAAGAGCACAACAACTTAAATTAAAAATTCCCTGGAGTAAAGAAATAGTATACTAGATGGAAAAAAAAAAAGGATAAATCAGTGACTCAGAAAACAGACTAATGAAAAGTAACCAAGTTGAACGCCAAAAATAAATAAGAAATGAGAATAAGCTAAGGAAAATCAGTGACATAATCAAATATAATAACATTTACATCTAGGGATCCCAAAGGGAGAAGAGAGAAAAAGGGGACAAAAATTTTATTTTAAGAAATAATAGCTAAAAACTTCCCAAATCTGAAGAAGGAAACAAACATCCAGATAAGGTAGACACAGAGAGCTCCAAACAAAATCAATCCAACGTGGTCCACACCAAGACACCTAATAATTAAAATGGCAAAAAGTGAATTTAAAAAGAAACAAGAGAAAAGAAAACAATCACATACAAGGGAATTCCCATAAGGACATAGGACAATGTTTCAGCAGAAACATTGCAGGCCAGAAGAAAGTGGCATTTGTGTTCAAAGTGCTGAAAGAAAAAATCTGAAGCCAAGAATACTCTATTGAGCAAGGCTATCATTCTGAATACAAGGAAAGGTAGTTTCCCAGAAAAAATAATCTTAAAGGAGTTCATCACCACTAAACCAGCATTTTAAAAAATGTTAACATGAAACCTTTGAGTGGAAAATAAGGGTCATAATAGGACTAAAAAACTTAGGAAGGGAAAAAATTTCACAGGTAAATGCAAATATGATAAAAGTAGCAGACTAAATGCTTATAAAATCAATCTGGAGATTAAAGCACAAAAGCAGTGAAGTCAATTATATCTATGAAAATCTTTGAGGGCTTCACAAATAAAAAGATATAAAGTACGAGTCTATTTTTTTTTTATGTTTTATTTATTTCTAGGAGAGAGAGAGAGAGAGACAGCGCGAGCAGGGGAGGGTCAGAGAGAGAGGGAGTCGCAGACTGAAACAGGCTCCAGGCTCCGAGCTGGCCGTCAGCACAGAGCCCGACGCGGGGCTCGAACCCACGAACCGCTAGATCATGACCTAAGCGAAAGTCGGATGCTTAACCAACTAAGCCACCCAGGTGCCCCAAAGTATGAATCTATTTGTATAAAAACGTTGTGGGCAGGAGAGTAAAGAATAAGATCAAACTTAAGTGACCATTAACTTAATATAGACTCCTCTGTGCAAAAGATGTCATATGCAACCCCTATGGTAACCACAAATCAGAAACCTGTAACAGATATGCAAAAAAAAAAAAAAAGAAAAAAGAAAAAGAAAAGAAAAAAAGAAAAGAAAAGAAAAGAATCTAAGCACAGCAAGAAAAAACGCCATCAAGCTACAAGGGAAGAAGGCAAAAGAAGAAACAAACAGAAGAACTACAAACAAAACAAAACAAAATGAAATGAAACTAGTAAAAATATGGCCATAAGAATATACCTATCAATAACCACTTTGAGTGTAAAAGGACTAAATGCTCCAAACAAAAGACATAGGTTACTGAATGGATTAAAAGGCAAGACTTATCTATATGCTACCTACAGAAGATTCATTTCAGACTTAAAGATTTATGTAGATTGAATGCAAAGGGATGGATAAACATTTATCATGCAAATGGAAGTGAAAAGAATACCAGGGTAGCAATATTTATATCAGGCAAAATAGACTTTAAAACTAAGACTATAACAAAAGACAAAGAAGGATATACATAATCATAAAGAAAATAATTCAACCAAACCTCACACCAGGCACTCCAGACATGGGGGACCTGCACTAGGAAGATGAGTCCCCATAACATTTGGCTTTGAAAATCAGTATGGCTTAACTTCATGAGTTTTTACTCAGTGGTGCTTAATACCAATTACTTTTTTGTGTGTGTGTTTATTTATTTATTTTGAGAGAGAGAGAGAGGGACAAAAGGAGAGAGAAAGAGAATCCCAAGAAAGGAAGCACTCAAATATGTAAAGTAGCTATTAACTCACATAATGAAAATAATAAAAAAGCAATACAATAATAGTAGGTGACTTTAACAACCTCCTGACATCAATGGGCAGATCCTCTCAGCAGAAAACCAACAAGGACACACTGGCTTTCAATGACACACTGGACCAATTAGACTTAACAGATATATTCAGAAGATTCCACCCTAAAAAAGCAGAATACACACTTTTTTCAAGTTTATAGGGAACATTCTCCTGAATAGATCACATATTAGGCCATGAAATACTCTCAACGTATTCACAAAGACTGAAGTTGTACATCCATCTTTTCTGAACCAGAAAACTATGGAACTAGAAATCAACTATGAGGAAACAATTTAGAAAGAATACAAATACAATGAGGTTAAATAACAAGCTACCAAACAGTGGATGGTTCAACCAAAAAATCAAAGAGAAAATTTAAAAATGCACAGAGAGAAGTGAAAATAAAAACAGAGTGACCCAAAATCTTTGGGATGAAACCAAAGCTGTCCTAAGAAAGAAGGTTATAGCAATACAGCTGTATGTCAAGAACCAAAAAAAAAACCCCAAAAACAAAAACAAAAACCCCTCAAATAAACAACCTAATCTTACACTTAAGGGAGCTAAAAAAGAATGACAAACAAACTCCAACCTACTATAAGGAATGAAATAACAAAGATTAGAGTGGAAATAAAAAAAAGAGAGAGAAAGAAAAAAAATTTTTTCAATGTTTTATTTATTTCTAGGAGAGAAAGAGACAGCGTGAGCAGGGGAGGGTCAGACAGAGAGGGAGTCACAGACTCTGAAACAGGCTCCAGGCTCTGAGCTGGCAGTCAGCACAGAGCCCGACGCGGGGCTCGAACCCACGAACCGCGAGATCATGACCTAAGCGAAAGTCAGACACTTAACCGACTAAGCCACCCAGGCGCCCCAAGAAAAAATTTTTTTAAACCATAGAAAAGAATAATGGAATGAAGGTCTAATTCTTTGAAAAGATCAACAAAATAGATAATTGTTTAGCTAGACTCATCAGAGAGAAAAATAGAGGTACAGAGAGGATTCAAATAATCAAAATCAGAAATGAAAGAAGAGAAATAACAACCAACACCACATAAACACAAAGGATTGTAAAAAAAAAAATTATGAAAAATCGTAGACCAACAAATTGGACAGCCTAGTTGTGGATAAATTCCTAGAAACATAATGCCCCAAACTGATCCAGGAAGAAAAGGAAATTTGAACAGACTGATTACTAACAATGAAGTGAAAACAGTAATCAAAAAACCCCCAGCAAAGTCCAGGACCAGATGGCTTCATAGATGAATTCTATCAAACATTTAAAGAAGAGTTAATATCTATTCTTCTGTAACAATTCCAAAAAATAGAAGAGGAGGAAGAACTTCCAAATTCATCCTACAAAGCCAGCATTACCCTGAGACCAAAAGTAGAGAATGACAGTATAAAAAAATAAAACCACAGGCCAATATCTCTGATGAATATAGATGTAAAATTCCTCAAAAAACATTAGCAAACCCAATCTAAAAATGTGTTGAAAAATAAACTACCACAATAAAATGGGATTTATTCTGGAAATGCAGAGATGATTCAATATTTGCAAATCAATCGTGTTACATCACATATTAAAGAGAAATAATAGGAACCATAGGATCATTTCAATAGATGCAGAAAAAGCATTTGACAAAGTACAACATTCATTCATGATTAAAAAAAAATCCCTAAACAAAGTAGGTTTAGAGGAAACATAACATAACACAGTAAAGGGCATCTAAAAAACCCACAGCTAACACCATATTCAATGCTGAAAAATGGAGAGCTTTTCCCCCAAGATCAGAAACAAAACAAAGATGACCACAGTACCGGAAGTCCTAGCCATAGCAATCAGATCAGAAAAAGAAATAAAAAAGCATCCAAATTGGTAGTAAAAAAAAAAAAAGAAGAAGAAGAAGTAAAACTTTCACAAAGTGCAGATGATATGATATTGTATGAAAAACACCCCAAAGAGTCCCACCAAAAACCTACTAAAACCAATAATGAATTTGGTAAATTCTCAGGATTCAAAATTAATATACAGAAATTTGTCCCATTTGTATACACTAACAATAAAGTAGCAGAAAAATTAACAAAAAATTCCCATTTACAAGTACATCAAACAATAAGATAACTTGAAAAAACTAAACCAAGTAGGCAAAAGACCTGTACTTTGAAAATTTAAAACCTAATGAAGGAAATTGAAGATGAAACAAACTAATAGAAAGATATACCTCACTGTTTGATTGGAAATTTTAGTATAATTAAGGTGACCATGTTAGGGATGCCTGGGTGGTTCAGCTGGTTAAGTGTCCAACTCTTGGTTTTGGCTCAGGTCATGATCTCACAGTTCAATTCATGAGATTGAACCCCAAGTTGGGCTCTGCACTAGCAGCACAGAGCCTGCTTGGGATTTTCTTTCTCCTTCCATCTCAGCCCCCCCACTCCACTCTTTCTTTTTCTCAAAATAAGTAAATAAATTTTTAAAAATCTTTAAAACTACCCACCCATATTACCCATAGCAATCTACAGATTCAAAGCAAAGTCTATTACATGCCAATAAACAGTCTTAAAGAAAAAAATCCTAAAATGGCCCTAAAATCCTAAAATTGGAACCACAAAATATGCTGAATTGCCAATGCAAACTTGAAAAAATTGAGTAAAAGATATGACAATTCCATATGCTAGAAAATATGCTAGAAAGTGTAATAATCCAAACAATATGGTACTAGAACAAAAATACACACAAGATCAACAGAACAGAATAGAGAGGCCAGGAATAAACTCACAATTACATGATCAACCACTGCAATGGGAAAAAGTCTCTTCAGCAGATGGTTTTAGGAAAACTGAACAGCAACATGCAAAAGAATGAAACTTGAATACCTACACCATACACAGAAGTAAAATCAAAATGGATTAAAGATTGGGATACCTGGGTGGCTCAATCCATTGAGAAGCTGTCTCTTAATTTCTTTCTTTCTTTTTTTCTTTTTTACAAATAGTTTATTGTCAATTGGTTTCCATATAACACCCAGTGTTCATCCCCACAAGTGCCCACCTCCATGCCCATCTCCCCCCTCCCCCACACATCCATCAGTCCTCGGTTTGTTTCTCAGCATTCAAGAGTCTCTCATGGTTTGCCTCTCTCCCTTTACCCCACCATCTCCCCCCTTCTCCTCCCCCATGGTTCTCAGTTAAGCTCCTCCTAATCCTCCTATACGTGCACACATATGATATTTGTCCTACTCTGCCTGACTTATTTCGCTCAGCATAACACCCTCAAGGTCCATCCATGTTGCTACACATGGCCACATTTCATTGCTTCTCATTGCCATGTAGTATTCCATGGTATAGATAAACCACATCTTCTTGATCCATTCATCTGTTGATGGACACTTAGGCTCTTTCCATGTTTTAGCTATTGTGGAGAGTGCTGCTATGAACATTGGGGTACATGTGCTCCTATGCCTCAGCATTTCTGTATCCCTTGGGTAAATTCCTAGCAGTGCTATTGCTGGGTCATAGGGGAGTTCTATTGATAGTTTCCTGAGGAACCTCCACACTGTTTTCCAGAGAAGGTTGCACCAGTTTACATTCTCACCAACAGTGTAGGAGGGTGCCCATTTCTCCACATTCTCGCCAGCATCTAGAGTTCTCTGATTGGTTCACTTTAGCCACTCTGACTGGCGTGAGGTGGTATCTCAGTGTGGATTTGATTTGTATTTCCCTGACGAGGAGGGATGCTGAGCATCATTTCATGTGTCTGTTGGCCATCTGGATGTCCTCTTTGGAGAAGTGTCTGTTCATATCTTCTGCCCATTTCTTTACTGGGTTGTTTGTTTTTTGGGTGTGGAATTTGGTGAGTTCCTTATAGATTTTGGATATTAACCCTTTATCTGATATGTCATTTGCAACTACCTTTTCCCATTCCGTTGGTTGTCTATTATTTTTGTGGGTTGTTTCCTTTGCTGTGCAGAAGCTTTTAATCTTGATGAGGTCCCAATCATTTATTTTTGCTCTTGATTCCTTTGCTTTGGGGGATGTGTCAAGTAAGACATTGCTGCGGTGGAGGTCAAGGAGGTTGTTTCCTGCTTTCTCCTCTAGGGTGTTGAGAGTTTCCTGTCTCACGTTCAAATCCTTTACCCATTTTGAGTTTATTTCTGTGTATGGTGTGAGAAAATGATCTACTTTCATTCTTCTGCATGTTGCTGTCCAGTTCTCCCAACACCATCTGTTAAAAAGACTGTCTTTTTTCCATTGGATATTCTTTCCTGCTTTGTCAAAGATTAATTGGCTGTATACTTTTGGGTCTACCTCTGAGTTCTCAATTCTGTTCCATTGGTCTATGTGTCTGTTTTTGTGCCAATACCATACTGTCTTGATGCTGACAGCTTTGTAGTAGAGGTTAAAGTTTGGGATGGTGATACCTCCCGTTTTCGTTTTATTCTTCAGTATTACTTTGGCTATTCGGGGTCTTTTGTGGTTCCATACAAATTTTTGGATAGTTTGTTCTAGTTTTGAGAAGTATGCTGTACAATTTTGATTGTGATTGCATTGAATGTGTAGAGTGCTTTGGGTAGTAATGACATCTTAACTATATTTATTCTTCCTATCCATGAGCATGGAATGTTTTTCCATTTCTTTGTGTCTTCTTCAATTTCCTTCATAAGTTTCCTATAGTTTTCATCATACAGATCTCTTGTATCCTTGGCTAGGTTTATTCCTAGGTATTTTATGGTTTTTTGTGCATTTGTGAATGGGATCAGTTTCTTGATTTCTCCTTCTGTTGCTACATTGTTGGTGTATAAAAATGCAACCGATTTCTGTACGTTGATTTTGTACCCTGCCACTTGGCTGAATTCTTGGATCAGTTCTAGTAGGCTTCTGGTGGAGTCTGTCGGGTCTTCTAGGTAGAGCATTATGTCATCTGCAAAAAGTGGAAATTTGAGTTCTTCTTTGCCAATTCCGATGCCTTTGATTTCCTTTTGGTGTCTGATGGCTGATGCTAGGACTTCCGGCACTATGTTAAACAACAGTGGTGAGAGTGGACATCCCTGTCGTGCTCCTGATCTCAGGGGGAAAGCTCTCAGTTTTTCCCCGCTGAGGATGATGTTAGCTGAAGGCTTCTCATAGATGGCTTTTATGTTTAAGTAGGTTCCTTCTATCCCAACTTTCTCGAGAGTCTTTATTAAGAAGGGATGTTGTATTTTGTCAAATGCTTTTTCTGCGTCTATCGACAGGATCCTATGGTTTTTATCTTTTCTTTTATTGATGTGATGTATCACATTGATTGATTTGCGAATGTTGAACCAGCCCTGTAAGCCAGGAATGAATCTCACTTGATCTTGGTGGATGATTCTTTTTATATGCTGCTGGATTCGATTTACAAGGATCTTGTTGAGGATTTTCGCATCCGTATTCATCAAGGATATTGGCCTGCAGTTCTCTTTTTTTGCTGGATCTCTGTCTGGCTTGGGAATCAGAGTGATGCTGGCTTCATAAAATGAGTCCGGGAGTTTTCCTTCGCTTTCTATTTTTTGGAACAGCTTGAGAAGGATTGGGATTAATTCTGTTTTAAATGTCTGGTAGAATTCCCCAGGGAAGCCATCAAGTCCAGGGCTCTTATTTGTTGGGAGATTTTTGATCACTGATTCGATTTCTTCACTCGTTATGGGTCTGTTCAGGTTTTCTATTTCTTCCCGTGTGGATTTTGGTAGTGAGTGTGTGTTTAGGTATTTGTCCATCTCTTCTAAGTTGTCCAATTTGTTGGCATATAATTTTTCATAGTATTCCTCGATAATTGCTTGTATTTCTGAGGGGTTGGTGGTAATAAGTCCATTTTCATTTTTAATTTTGTCTATTTCGGTGCTCTCTTTTTTGTTTTGGATAAGTCTGGCTAGAGGTTTGTCAATTTTGTTTACTTTTTCAAAAAACCAACTCTTGGTTTCATGGATCTGTTCAATTGTTTCTTTGGTCTCTAGGTTGTTTATTTCTGCTCTAATTTTTACCTTTTATCTTCTTCTACTGGGTTTAGGGCGTTCTTGTTGCTCTGCCTCTATTTCCTTTAGGTGAGCTCTTGGATTTTGGACTTGCACTTTTTCTAATCTCTTGAAATAAGCCTGGAGAACAATGGACTTTCCTCTTAGGACTGCCTTTGCCACATCCCATAGATTTTGGATTGTTGTGTTTTCATTTTCATTTGTTTCCATATATTTTTTAATTTCATCTCTAATTACCTGATTGGCCCATTCATTCTTTAGTAGGGTGTTTTCAACCTCCATGTTTTTGGAGGTTTTCCAGACTTCTTCCTGTAATTGATTTCAAATTTCAAAGCATTATGATCTGAGAGAGTGCATGGTTGATCTCAATTCTTTTATATTTATTGAGGGCTGCTTTAAGTCCCAGTGTGTGATCTATCTTGGAAATGTGCCATGCGCCCTTGAGAAGAAAGTAAATTCCCTGGCCTCAGGATGTAAAGTTCTAAATATATCCGTCAGGTCCATCTGGTCCAATGTGTCTTTCAAGTCCATTATTTCTTTAGTGATTTTCTGTCTGGTTGACCTATCTATTGCTGTAAGTGGAGTATTAAAGTCCCCTGCTATTAGCACATTCTTATCTAGAAGCTTGTTTCTGTTTGTGATTAATTGTTTCAGATATTTAGGTGCTCCCATATTCGGTGCGTAGACATTTATGATAGTTAGTTCTACCTGAAGGATGGACCCTGTAATTATTATGTAGTGCCCTTCTTCATCTCTTGTTATTGTCTTTAAAATCCAGTTTGTCTGATATAAGTATAGCTACTCCGGCTTTCTTTTGATTTCCTGTAGCATGATATAATATTTCTCCATCCCCTTACTTTTAATCTGAAGGTATCTTCCCGTCTAAAATGAGTTTCTTGTAGACAGCATATAGATGGATTTTGTTTTTTTTTCCATTCTGCTACCCTATGTCTTTTGATTGGAGCATTCAGCCCATTTACATTCAGTGTTATTATTGAAATATGTGGGTTTAGAGTCTTTATATCTTTTGTCGGGTTCATGTTTGTGATGGTGTCTCTGGAATCTTTGTTCCTTGCAACCTTTCCTTCAGAGCATCCCTGTCAGGATTTCTTGTAAGGCTGCATTAGTGGTGACAACTTCTTTCAATTTCTGTTTATTTGGAAAGAATTTTATCTCCTTCAATTTTGAATGATAGGCTTGCTGGATAGAGGATTCTTGGCTGTATATTTTTACTGTTCATCACATTGAAGATCTCTTGCCATTCCTTTCTGGCCTGCCAAGTGTCAGTAGATAGGTCTGTCACCACTCCGATAGGTTTCCCTTTGTATGTTAGGGCCCTTTTCTCCCTAGTTGCTTTCAAAATTTTCTCCTTGTCCTTATATTTTGCCAGTTTCACTATGATATGCTGTGCAGAAGATTGATTCAATTTACGTCTGAGGGGTTTCCTCTGAGCCTCTTGTATTTCCACATTTACTTCCTTCCCCAGGTCAGGGAAGTTCTCTGCTATAATTTGTTGCAGGATTCCTTCAACACCTTTCCCTCTCTCTTCCTCTCCTGGGATTCCTGTGATATGGATATTGTTGCATTTGACCGTATTGCTGAGCTCTCGAACTCTTCTTTCATGTTCCTGGATCAGTGTCTCTTTTTTTGTCAGGAGAAGCTGTCTCTTCATATCTGTTCAGGTCTTGATCTCATGGTTCATGAGATTGAGCTTTGTGTCAGTGGGATTCTCTCCTCTCTCTTTCTCTGTTCTTCCCCTATTCACAGGAGCTTGCATGTGCATGAGTGCTTTCTCTCTCAAAGTAAATAAATAAACCCACAAAATGGATTAAAGACCTTAATGTGATACCAGAAACTCTAAAAACCTTAGAGGAGGGCACGGGCAGTAATGTCTCTGACATGGACCATAGCAACATCTTTTGAGATATGTCTCCTGAGTGGAAACAAAAGCAAAAGTAAACTATTCGAACCACATCAAAATAAAAAGATTTATAAATTGAAGGAACCCATTATGAAAACAAAAAGACAATCTACTGAATACAAGACATTTGCTAATGATGTATCCAATAAGTGGTCAATATCCAAACATATAAGAACTAATACAACTCAACACTCAAAAACTCCTCCCAAGAATTATTTTAAAAAATTTTTATGTCTTTATTTTATTTTGAGAGATAGAGACAGAGAGTGAGCAGGGGAGGGGCAGAGAGAGAAGGAGACACAGAATTTGAAGCAGGCTCCAGGCTGAGCTTTCAGCACAGAGCCTGACACGAGGCTTGACCCACCGACTGTGAGATGACCTGAGCCGAAGTTGATGCTTAAGCAACTGACTTAAATAATTTAATTAAAAATGAGTAGAAAACATGAACAGGTATTTCTCAAATGAAGATATACATATGGCCAGCAGTAAAGACACATGAAAAAATGCTCAACATCACTAATCATCAGGAAATGCAAATCAAAACCACAACAAGATATTACCTTACACATTTCAGGAGGCTAAATTAAATTAAGTTAAATTAAGTTAAATTAAATTAAATAATTAAAAAGCGAAGAAATAACAAGTGTTGGTAAGTATATGGAGAAAAGGAGTCCTTGCACACTGCTGGTGGGAATGCAAAATAGTGTAGTCACTGAAAAACAGTATGGTGGTTTCTCCAAAAAAATTATACATATAAATACTATATAATCCCATAACTCTGCTATGGAGTATTTACCCAAAGGAATGAAAACAGTAATTTGAAAAGATATATACATTCGTATTATTATTGCATCATTATTTACATTAGGAAAAAATGAGGATGCAATCCAGGTGTCCATCTAGAGATGTGATACACACATATAATGGAATATTACTCAGCCATAAAAATGAATAAAATCTTGCCATTTTCAACAACGTGGATGGACCTAGAAGGTATTAAGTCAAGTGAATTAAGTCACTCAGAGAAAAACAAATACTGTATGATTTCACTCATATGTGAAATTTAAGACAGAAAACAAAGAAATAAAGAAAAAAGATACAAACAAGCAGAAAAGAGATTCATACATATAAAGAATAACTGGTGATTGGCAGGAGAAAGGTGTTGGGGATATCAGTGATGTAGTAAAGGGGGAAAATAATATACTTATTATGAAGAGCACAGAGTAATGGTTAGAAGTGTTGAATCACTATATTGGACACCTGAAACTTATACAACACTGTATATGGAACTTTAAAAATTAAAGATAAATAAATGATAGATAAAGATAATAGATGATGATGATGATTAAGATAGAGCTATCTAGCTATATAGATGGTAGATAAAATCTTGAAATAACTTCTGTTTTCTTATACTGAGATTCTTGTACAAGCTTAGATTAATTTGTTTTTATTTGCTTTTCATTTTTATAAATGCTGGCTCGTTTTTGTTTAATTAAACAGTTATATATCTTTGTAAAACATTTGCATGTTCCAAACTAAAATAAGTTGCATTAAGTAAAATCTAGACCTTACCACTGACTCTTCACCCAGTACCATCACTTCTCCTATACGTAATTGAATTTTATTGCTGAAATGTTCTCATGTCCAATTGAAGGCTTTGTGTAAATACATTGTCTGTCTTAGATCAGTAACTGTATTAGATCAGTAACACTATACATATTCTTCTCTCTCTTCTCTTTGCATTGAACAATATATCCTGGAGATGACAGCATAGCAATACATAGGATATTACTCATTCTTTTATATAGTTGACAAGTCACCTATTTTGTGGTTGTAACATCCTATTGAAGATCATTTGAATTTTGTGTTTTACCAATTCAAATAATGCTGCAATTAATAACTTTATGCATTTATCTTTTTATGGCTTTTCCAGTTTTTTTATTCCTTTCCACTCCAGCTTCATTTGGGTAAAATTGACCAAAAAAATCATACATCTTAAAAGTGTACAACGTGATGATTTGATATATTTGTACATTTTGTGACATGATTACCACAATAAGTCAATTAATGCATTCATCACCTCACATATTTACCGTGTGTGTGTGCGTGTGTATGTGTATTGAGAATGCTAAGGAACTACACTTTTAGCAAATTTCAAGTATTACAATCATATAGAATTATTACACAGTATTATTGACTGTGCTACCACCCTATATATAGGTATAGTTACCATCATACACATTCATCTTGTAACTGAAAGCTTCCTATTTCACCAGCATTACACATTTCTGCCACTTTTCAATCCCTGACAACCACTGTCTACTCTCAATTTTTATGCCCAGAGTCTTCAAAGAGAGACCATTGATGTGAAGTGTAAATATGTGTGTAATTTTCCTAGAGATGGCTTAATTTGACACATATGTATATAGCAACACTGTATGACAGCAACTATTTTTATAGTTTTACCCACAGAATATCAAACTTTGAAATTTCACCCAGTCTAATAGGGGATAAATGATATCTTGTTGTACATGTCATTTCCAATTTGCATTTCCCTTTAGATGAAGGATTGGATATACGTAAGTACCTTTTACATTTCTCTTAAGTTTACACTTAGATTTATGATAATCCTCTTGTCTCTTATTCTCTAACCTCTCAAGTTTAGACACAAACTACATTGCTCCAACCAAGGAGTGTTTAGAACTGCAATATGTGAACTTTTCAACCATGTTTCCATCTTATGCATTTGCCTCTCTCACAAAGTACCCCAGATAAAGTTTTTCCTTAGCTAGTATTTCTCTTTCATTTCCTGTGACACATGCTCAGCTCACTATCTTCTATACTTTTACATAAAATGATAACCCTAGAAAGGACAAGGAGGATATGACTCATTATTAATTGATGATCTATTAATGACCAGAATTTATGTATCCATAGCAGAATGTCAGGAACACCAAAACCAGACCATTACGCATTCATTTATAGAATCATTTTTGAGGACCTACGGTGGCACACCCATTTTTTTTTACTATATGTTAGTAGAAAGACCTTCACACAGAGAGTTATTCTTTCCACTAAAGGGAATTCCTGTCCCTCGTTTTCCCAAATGAGTCATATGAAAGAAAAATTCTTCAGAGCTGATTGCTTTTACTGTCAAATAATAGTCATTAAGTTTATGAATTGTTCAAGAGTGAAATATGGAAATGTGTGTGATACTCCAGGAGGGTAGTGGTTTAGGATTGCTTCAAAGAGGCCCTAAACCAACTTTCCAGGCACGAGTGCCATCCCAAAACAGAATAATTCAGGAGCTGGCTGAATTCCCATTTTTATCCATGACATTCTAAAGTAGGTAAGCTTACTTAGAGCCCACAGATTCCTTAAAAATCTTCTGATTTTTTAATCTTTTTTTTTTAACTTTTCATTTATTTTTGAAAGAGAGGGACAGAACATGAGTGGGGAAGGGGCAGAGAGAGAGGGGGTGATACAGAGAATCCAAAGCAGGCCCAAGCTATAAGCTGTCAGGACGGAGCCCTACACAGGGCTCTAACTCATGAGCTGTGAGACCATGACCTGAGCCAAAGTCAGATACTTAAATGACTGAGCCACCCAGGCACCCCCAAAATCTCTTCTTTTTAAAGAAAACTTTAGTATCAATTACCATGGCCTCAAGGAAAAAAATTTGCAAATAGAAAATCTTCCTACCTTACACACTAGTGTCAATGAATCCTGCACTAATAGGGCGGAATTTTTCCATATACTTCCACATCTTTACCCTAACAACTCCTAATCCTTCTCAGTGGATACTAAATGGAGGGATATAAGGTTTGCCTTGAGTTCCTCTACTGACACATTCAAGTCCTTGGTCATAGTTTCCAAGGATGCATCACTCAGTCCAAAGTAAGACCTATAAAGGGTCAAAATCTCTTCCAGGCTCTTCACATTGTTATCACTGGTGTAACCCACTAAAGGGATAGTGGCTGATATTTCAGCCCTCAGGGCCTCCAACCATATCCTCTGTCTCAGAGAATCTCTCTTCCAGTCAATGTCGGCCTCAGTAATGTTTGGCAGATATTGCATGAAGTTGTGGCGCTTGTGGGCTGGGAGCTCCCTCAGAAGGGTGTTCTCCAGGTCTTGAAAATCATAGCCAGACGGCTTATGACTAGAGACTAAGAAGATCTGTGTGTCACTCATATTGGCTTTCTGCAGTTGTTTCACACAGTCATTGTGGATCATTTGCAGGACTTTATCCTTATTGAATGTGGCGGGTTTACTCTTTTCTAGATTATGTAAATCACTGTCCACTTTAGTTCGAACAAAGCAGAAATTCTTCTTCATTTTTTTAATTGCTGTACCCAACTGTACATTATTTTCTTTGAAACGTGCAGCACAGATGATAATAAAGAAGTCATACTCATCAAATTTCATCTTCTTCAGATAATCTTGTGGCTGAAAATTAATGGTCCCTATGCCAGGCAGGTCCCATAAAGTCATATTGGGGAACTTTGGGTGTTTGTATGGGGTCCTCTCCATGGTTGTCTCCACTTCCCCAATTGGGGCAGCCAATTTGTCCTCATGCTGCACTCCCCGCAGGGCATTGATGAAACTAGACTTCCCTGTGCCAGACTCCCCAGTCACGGCAATGTTCACTTGAGCATTCTCTATTTCTGTCAATGCATCATTGATTTCAGAAAATGCTCTCTGAAGGTCCCCTTTCACCAAGTATGATTGAATCAATGTGATGGTTTCCTGAGAGAGGATTTTACTTTCTGTCTTGAATTCCTTAAAAAACTTTTCAAAGCTTGAGGCCAAATTAACAGCCTTTCTATGATAGAGTGTGGAAGACGTCTGACCCATGGCTCAGCAGTAGAGGACACTAGAAGGAGAAGAGAGGAGGGAAAGAAAAAGAGTTAATACAACAAGAGGTGGCTTGGATGTGCTGTTATATGGAGAGAGAAACGTTGAGAGCCATTCTGAACTCACTAGTTGAGAAAACTCCTTGTGAGGTTAAAGCAGGCTTGCAAGGTCTCCTGTCATCAGGTGGCAACCAATAGCTGCCCCTTTTCTTGTTTTTTGCTTGAGCACTGTACCCTAGAGTGCTTTGTTGACTGAGATCAGGAATGACTTGTCCTCTTGTTCTGGCCCTGGTATGATGATTGCATCTGGTTAGGGACTTGTTGTGATATGGAGAGACATTTATGTTCAGTAGCTTGGAAATCATGATTAGAATTAAGTAATTGATAATTCGAAAGGTCAAATCCCTACCTTAGTTTAACAATTAATAAAATAATATTCCCATATAGAGTAACACGCTATTCCTGGGCATGGATGATGTTGTGGGAACTATGGGCCCTGTGGCTAATGTTAAAGGTACCTTCTTTTGAGGTTGTGAGGGCAGACATTGTTTCTCTGGCAGATCTTGTTTTCCTCAATACTTCCCTTGAGCTATAAATAGGCTAATGACCCTTACTTATAAAAGATTAAACTTTATATATACAATTTTGTTTATTTCTTGGTAAAATGTTTTTCTCAAGGCTATGCCGGAAACATTGTAAACATCATCTACTGAGGCAAATGACACTTTTCTTGTTCCCTGTACCTTCACATATAAATAAAGTTGAGAACCCAGACTGAGCAGAAATGCCTGCTTGCTGATTAGAAAGAATCTTGGGGATCTCTCATCACTCTGTCGCTGATGCCGCCTATCCTTCAAGGAACCCTGGACTGGCTGGAGCTGGACTCTGGCAGAGAACCTCATTGGTCACCAAAGCAGTGTATCTAGGAGAATTTCTCATTCTGTCTAGGCTTTGTGTGGACTACTGACATGGATGTAAAGTTTGCCTTCTTTAGGCTATTCCATTATCTTGGAAAGTCCTTCTTTAAGATGCTCTTCAATTTTCTAAACTAATTTCAAACCCTGATTATTCTATCCAAATTTTCCTAGCTGAATTATCCTTTATTTATCTTACTTCAATTTCTTTACTTGTAATGTTATGAAAGTAATAATTCTTCATAGTGGAAATCTAATAATACAGCACCAGCATTTACCCCCACACCCCTTCCCACCTGTGGTGTAAGATCCTCCAGAAAAACCACTTCTGATAACCTCCAGTATCACCATGTAAAAGACCTTAGTTCTCATATGAAACAGCTAAATAAGGATGAGTGGCTCCTTTCCTTCTCAGAAAAGATACTGTATGCTTTCATTAGGAGATAAACTTTTAATCATTGCTGGGGTTCCTGGGTGGCTCTGTGGTTGAGTGTCTGACTCTTGGTTTTGGCTCAGGTAATGATCCCAGGGTCATGGGACTGAGATCCATGTCAGGCTCCATGCTCAGCAGAAAGTCTCCTTCTCTCCATTTATCCCCCTCTCCAACTCATGCAGACTTTTTGGACCAGAAAGAAAGTCACCTCAAGTCACCACTGATGTCTGGGCAGCATGCAGGCTGCAGAGATGTCCTTTGGCTAAAAGTGAGGGATGAAACACATCTTTCAGGGGCTTCCTGGAAGCCATAGCCTGCAGCCCAGGATAAAGAATGGCAGAAACAAATTCGGGAAGAACTATTCAGAGCATGTATACAAGACCTGAACTGGTATACATAAGAATGGGGAGTACAGGCATTTTCCTTAGAAGAGAGAACTGTGGAAATCTGGCTTGTTGAGAAAGGGACAACTATTAAACAACTGAGAAGCATGGTGCCAACATTTTTGACTACATAGCAGGAATATTCTTCACATGGAGAAGAGTGTAAATCCAGAGCATCTGGCGTATACTGGGGCAACGTCTTGCTGTGTGGAGAGCAAATCACTCCACCACCCCTTTAAGGAGCAAGCAGGTAGCGCATAAAGGAGAATGAACAAGGCTGAGTGTGAAAGAAGTATATAAAACCTGGACCTCAAGGAGGAGCCAAAAAGGAGAGACATCAACTCTATCAAGTGTAGCCTCATGCCTGTGCATCCTCAGAGGATGGGAGAGAGGGGAGAAATGCACATGAGGGTGAGGAAACCTCTGGCTAGGACAGGTTCTGAGGAATGGAATAAAGAGCGTGGGAACAAATGACAAGTTTGAGAGGGCAAACAGATGTGGACAGCAAAATTCTGTGTGCTGAGCAAATTTCAACCACACAAAAGGCATGCCATATGGTTAAGTTTCCAAACCTCACCTTGATGTTGTATGTGAAGTTCTGTTATATATTATTTTCTGATGTGACAGCAATGCAGGTGTACCAGATGCAGAGTAATTTTTTATGATGTCTCTAGAAACTTCTATTTCATCCTCTAGCAGTATGTCCTCTGCTGTTGGCATAGAACTTGTAGGGAATGTGTGAAATCTATGCCAATAAAGAGATGTCCATCTGTACATACATTTCTCATCTCATCCTCTTAACAGCTCTACAAGGATATGATAATCACTTCGACCTCCAAATTAAGAATCAAATAAATAATTAGGTTGAAAGCTAGTCAATGAGTGTCCCATCATTAGCAAACTTCCAAGCCAGGATTCAAGGTGAGGGCACTCATCCAAGGGCAGAGCTGTGTCTCATGAAGCAAAGGCAGAGCACACAATTGAATAGGGAGAAGTGAAACTAGGATTCAAAATGAAGTCAGGGTGAGACACAAAGGATTTATATTTCTATGGAGAGATGTGTTAAAAATGAAGCCACAGGGGCATATTGGAGCCGTTTAAGATAAAGACCCATGTCAGTAAACCAAGATTTCATACCTGAGAGCAGTTTCAACTCGAAGTTATGTAATCTTTTACCAATATGAGAATTTCCTGGTCAGCACTAAAAACTGCACTAATAGATTCCCCAATCTCCCCTTAGGAGGGCAACCTTGTCGAAAACAATGAATTATTTGCTAGTAATTTATTTCTACTTTCTCTCTTCACTTAAAAACCTTTTCATTTCTACAGCATAATGGAGCTGTTTTCTATTGGCTATCTGGGATGCTGCCCAATTCAAAAATCATTCAATAAAGCCAATTAAGTCTTTAGAATTTACTTTTGAATTCATAAGTCTTTTGGGTTTTTTTAATGTTTTTTATTTATTTCTGAAAGAGAGAGAGAGAGAGACAACGTGAGCAGGAGAGGGTCAGAGAGAGAGGGAGATACAGAATCTGAAACAGGCTCCAGGCTCTGAGCTGGCAGTCAGCACAGAGCCTGACGCGGGGCTCGAACCCACAAACCGTGAGACCATGACCAGAGCTGAAGTCGGACGCTTAACCGACTGAGCCACTCAGGTGCCTCTGAATTCTTAAGTCTTTTGAATTTTGTTTTTTAACATATTTGGTGGCAGTGTTGAGATCTAAAGCAAATTTATGACTGTTTGGGGGGACAATAAGAAACACAAGTTTTGTGCCTCACACATTCTTTTGAGTTGATTGTCTTTGCCAACATTTCCAAGAGCCATTGGCAAATCCTTTTTGGTTTGAGGTCTGCTCTTTTTTGCCTTAGAGTTCCCGATTCAATTACCTTTGCAGCCCAGTGTTCATGATCACTCTGTCACTGACAGAAGACTCTGACAGCACAAATCCTTAGTCCTTGATTCAATCCATAAGTCCACATTAGAATCTTTTCCCTACTTCCAGCCCAGTTCTTTTTTAAAAATAACATACTACAAAGAATGAATAGAAACTAAAGAAGAAATTTTAAAATACATGGAAACAAATGAAAATGAAAATATGAGAGTAAAAACCCTTTGGGAAGCAAAAGACAGTCCTAAGAGTAATATACACTGCAACTCAGGCCTATCTCAAGAACCAAAAAAGGTCCAAAATACACAATATAACCTTACACCTAAAGAAGCTAGAAAAGAAGCAGCAAACAAAACCCAAAGCCAAAAAAGGGAAATAATAAATAAATGATAAATGCTCATGGGTTGGAAGAACAAATATTATTAAAATGTTGATACTACCCAAAGCAACCTAGGTATTCAATGTTTCCCTATCAAAATAACAACAGCATTCTTCTCAAAGCTAGAATAAACGATCCTAAAATTTATATGGATCCAGAAAAGGCTACGAATACAAAAGCAATTCTAAAAATGAAAATCAAAGGTGGATGCACCACAATTCCAGACCTCACGGTGTATTACAAGACTCTATGGTTAACAGACTCAGCCACCCAGGTACCCCTTATAAGACTGTATGGTACTGGCACAAAAACAGACACATAGATCAATGGAACAGAGTAGGAAACCGGGAAATGGACCCACAAACATGACTAACTAACCTTTGACAAAACAGAAAAGAATATTCAATGGAAAAAAGACAGTCTCTTCAGCAAATGGTGTTGGGAAAACTGGACAATGACATGCAGAAGAATGAACCTGGAACATTTTCTTACCATACACAAAAATAAACTCAAAATGATGAAAGACTTGAATGTTAGATAAGAAGCCATCAAAATCCTGCAGGAGAAAACAGGCAACAACCTCTTTGACCTCAGTCGCAGCAACTTCTTACCTGTCAGAATAGTTAAAATTAACAACTCAAGAAGCAACAGACATTGGTAAGGATGCAGAGAAAGGGTAATCCTTTGCACTATTGATGGGAATGCAAACTGGTGCAGCCACACTGGAAAATGGTATGGAGGTTCCCCCCCCAAAATTAAAAAAAAACCTGTCCTATGACACAGCAATTGCACTACTAGAAATTTATCCAAAAAGAAACCAAATGCTGATTCAATGATTATAGCAGTGCTATCAACAATAGCCAAAGTATAGAAAGAGCCCAAATGTCCATCAACTGATGAGCGGAAAAAATATGATGTGGTGTGTGTGTGTGTGTGTATAATGAAATACTACTAGGTGATGAAAAAGAATGAAATCTTGCCACTTGCAACAACATGGATAGAACTAGAGGGTATTATGCTAAGTTAAATAAGTCAGTCAGAGGAAGACAGATATCATATAATTTCACTCATATGTGGAATTTGAGACACAAAACAGATGAACATAGGGGAAGTGAAAGAGAAATAAGATATAAAAGCAGAGAAGGAGGCAAACCGTAAAAGACTCTGAAATACAGAGAGCAAACTGGGGGTTGCTAGAGGGGAGGTGGGTGGTGGTATGGGTTAAATAGGTAATGGGTATTAAGGAGGGCACTTTTTGAGATGAGCACTGGATATTATATATAAGTGTTGAATCACTGGGTTCTACTCCTGAAGCCAAGACTACACTGTATGTTAACTAACTTAAATTTATATTTTAAAAATTTGTGAAATTGAAGTCATAACCTGTAACATCTCAGAGATTAAGCAAAAACATCATGACATGTGAATACCACGCAAAGGATCAATAAAAGCAGCAAGAGCTACTGAACAGTAGCTGAAAGTGGCAGCAATGCCTTACATTTTGATCACGTCTCTACGTTAACCTGAGAGTCTGATCAAAAGGGAATAATTGTGGCAAAAAGGGATCAGAAAGCCACAGGGCCATAGGAAGCCACTTAAGGCCTTTACTCAGTAAACAAAGACCTAATACCTAACCTAACTACAGTTTTACTTCCAGGAATGACTTCTTTAACCAGCAAACATATGAATTTCCTGGTCAGCATTAGAAAATTTTCTAATAGACCCTTTCCCTTCCCATTATAAGAGCAATCTTGGCCAAAACAATGGATTCTTTCCTAAGAGTGTCTTTTTTCCTTTCCTCTGACGTTTTAAAAACATTTCCTTTCCTTCAACACAATGGAGCACCTTTCTTTTTGCTAGATAACATGTTGCCTAATTCACGAATAATTTAATACAGCCAATCAGCTCTGTAAAATTTATTCACTCGGATTTTATTTTTAAATAGATAATATGCATGTCTCCCCATTGAAAGGTATTTGGACATGAGATGGGGGAATCTGAGGGCAGAGTTCTTGGGGAACTCTACCCACTTGACACCCTGACATTCACATGATGCTTCTGCTGTTCACAGGAATAAAATTTGTTCTGCAAACGGCCTCTGAAAATGTTCCAAATAATTCAATTCTCTAAATGGCTCACAACCATCCACCAGCTATCCTGCCCTTCAGCCTTTCAAATCTACAGCACCCAAAATTGGGATCCAGGCTCTCCCATACTTAGACCTACAGATCTATAACTCAATTTTAAACCAGGACTCAATTCAAAGTGATTTCTTACTTACCAGCTCCTAAAAGAAAAGAGATTTGTGTCAAGGTTGAGCTCTGAATATGTCCACTGGCAGCACAGGAAAATTCTGAGTCTCTTTGAAGTGCTCCTAGCCACCCACAGGAGGAATACTCCTCTGCAAAGACTGTCTTTGCACTGGAACAGGTCCTGTGTTCTGGTGTGGTCATCATAGGCATTAAAGAGTTGCCATTCCAATGTCTAAACTGTGTGTGAGGAACTGGCAGAGCTGATGAAATTTCTGGCTTCTGCTCTACTGTCAGAGGAATCTGGCCAATAACAGCAAAGCATTTATCACTTTGCAGAGCCCTATGTTTCCGAGAACAGAAAGTGAAATCAGAGTTCTGAGGGCTCCTTTTCCTAGAACACAGGCATTGCCAGTAAATGAAACTGAAAGTCACCATGGCCAGCAATTTTATGTGTTTTTGGCATCATAAGTAAAAGGAGGGTACAGGACCCCCTGCAAGAGGCTTCTCAGTGACCCCTGAGAAGGGCTCCAGGTTCCAGGCCAGGCAGAATCTGAATCCAGAACCTCAGAACACAGGATAAGTCCTGGGAAAATGACACTCATAGCCCCCTATTAAACTTGGACTGCCCAAACCCTATGGGGAGTGAATTTTAATAGAATATATCTAGTTTTTTCCCTGATTCCTAGCACAGAGCTTTAAAAACCCTGTATATTTCCTAAGTATTTAGAGTTTACTTTGTTAAGCCCTAGACAGATTCATGTCAGTGTCTGGTCACCAGCAAGACCAACCATGTGAACAGATTATGGGGACTTTGAGATAGCTAGACTTCTGGAGAGAAGAAGAGGATGGTGATTGCATTCAATTAAAGGGCTATTGATAATGATCAATCATGTCTATGTAATAAAACCCCAACAAAACTCTGGACATCAAGGCTCAGTGAGCTTCTTTATTGATGTTTGCACTGATGTTCTGGGAAGGTGATGTGCCCTAATTCCATGGAGAGAAGCATGGAAGCTGTGTACTCCCTCCCAGGCCTCACCCTATCTGTATCCTTTTAAAGTAAAACTACTTGTAAAGTAAAGATTTCCTGATCTCTGTGAGTCATTCTATCAAGACATTCTATCAAGTCCGAGGGGCTATAGGAAGCCTTAAATTTTAAGAGTCTATTGGAGGTCCAAGTGACCTAGTGAATCCACCCTTGTTCAGCTAATGTTTGAAGTCAGGGTAGTCTTCTGAATGACTAATCCCTGAAACCTGGGGAGTCTTTGCTAACTCTGAGTGGTTAGTGCAGGAATTAAAAAATACCCAGGTGGATTGGAAACTGAAGAGAAGTAGCCCTGTGTCCTTGGAAGCCATATACTAGCTTTAATTTTTTTTTCATTTATTTGTTGAATAGAAATCCACTATATAGCTTACAATTCAACAGCTATACGATGTATGTAATAATATGTTCCCCAGGAACTGAGCAATATGGTGGAGAATTAGGGGAACCAGAAGTTCCCTCATCCTTCAAACACAATGGTTTTGAGGCCAGAAGACTTGGAATTCCAGGAATCCAGGTTACAGAGAGACAGAAGCATCTCCAGGGGCCCACAGAGACAGCTTCATGGGCCATAGTTGCATGAATGCAAACTGGGAGAGATAAAATGGGTGGTGTAGTCATGGAGAGAAAGGATCGCCTTCTGTGTAGAGACAAAAGGAAAAGAAAGAGAGACTGTGGAAGTGTAGGCAGTCTAAGAGGAAAACATACTGCAATCCAGGCCTATCACAGGGCATATCACAAACAAGAAAAATACCAAATGCAGAATCTAATAGCACACCTGAAGGAACTAGAAGCAGAATAGCAAAGAAACCCCAAAATCAGCAGAAGCAAAGAAATGATAAAGATTAGAGCAGAAATAAACAATATAGGATTAAAAAAAAAACTCAGTAGAACAGATCAATGAATCTAAGAGCTGGTTTTTTGAAAAAAATAAACAAAATTGATAAACTCCCAGCCAGATTTCTCAAAAAGAAAAGACAGAGGACTCAAACAGATAAAATCATGAATGAAAGAAGACATATCATGAACACCACAGAAATACAAACAATTATCAGAGAATAGTATGAAAAATTGTATGTCAACAAACTGGAGAACCTGGAGTAAATGGACAAATTCTTAGACACCCACACACTAACAAAACTCAAACAGGAAGAAATAGAAAATTTGAACAGACCTATAACCAGCAAAGAAGTTGATTCAGTTATCAAAAATCTCCCAACAAATAAGAGTCCTGTGCCAGATGGCTTCCCAGGGGTAATTCTACCAGACACTTAAAGCAAAATTAAGGGGCGCCTGGGTGGCTTAGTCGGTTGAGCGTCTGACTTTCGCTTAGGTCATGATCTTGCATTTGTGGGTTCGAGCCCCGCGTCGGGCTCTGTGCTGACTGCCAGCTCGGAGCCTGGAGCCTGTTTCAGTCTGTGACTCCCTCTCTCTCTGACCCTCCCCTGCTCACTCTGTCTCTCTCTCTCTCCTAAAAATAAATAAAACATTAAAAAAAAAAACAAAATTAATACCTATCTTTCTCAAGTTGTTCCAAAAAATATAAATGGAAGGAAAGTTCCATACTCAGTCTATGAAGCCAGCATTATCTTGATTCCCAAAACAGACAGAGACCTCATTGAAAAGGAGAATTACAGACCAATATCCTTGATGAAGATGGATGTAAAAATTTGCAACAAGATATTAGCAAATCGAATTCAATAGAATATCAAAAGAATTACTCACTACATTTAAGCGGAATTCATTCCTGAGCTGCAAGTCTGGTTCAATATTCACAAATCAATCAATGTGATACATCCATTAATGGAAGAAAGGATAAGAACCATATAATCATGTCAATAGATGAAGAAAAAGCATTTGAGAAAATACAGCATTCTTTCTTAACAAAAACCCTCAAGAAGGTCGGAATAGAAGGACATACCTTACATCATAAAAGCCATATATGAAAAGCCCACAGATGGGGTGCCTGGGTGGCTCAGTTGGTTGAGCGTCCCACTTCGGCTCAGGTCATGATATTGCGGTTTGTGGGTTCGAGTCCTGCGTCGGGCTCTGTGCTGACAGCTAGCTCAGAGCCTGGAGCCTATTTCAGATTCTGTATTTCCCTCTCTCTCTGACCCTCCCCTGCTCATGTTGTCTCTCTCTCTCAGAAATAAATAAAACATTAAAAAAAAAAACCCAAGAGCTTTCTCCCTGAGATCAGAAACACAGCAGGGATGTTCACTCTCACCACTGCTGTTTAACATAGTGTTGGAAATCCTAGTCTCAGCAATCAGACAACAAAATGAAACAAAGGCATCAAAATTGGGAAATAAGTTAAACTTTAACTTTTTGCAGATGATGTGATACTCTACATGGAGAACTCAAAAGAATCCACCAAATGCTGCTAGAACTGATACATGAATTCAGCAAAATTTCAGGACACAAAATCAATGTTCAGAATTCAGTTGCATTTTTATACACTAATAATAAAGCAACAGAATGAGAAATCAAAAGTTGATCTCATTTACAATTGCACCAAGAGCCATAAAATACCTAGGAATAAACCTAGCCAAAGATGTAAAAGATCTGTATGCTGAAAATTGTAAAAAACTTATGATGGAAGTTGAAGAAGAACAAAGAAATGGAAAAACATTCCATGCTCATGGATTGGAAAAACAAATATTGTTAAAATGTCAATACTACCCAAAGCCATCTACACATTCAGTGCAATCCCAATTGAAATTGCACATTCTTCTCAAAGATAGAACAAAGAATCCTGAAATATATATGGAACCACAAAAGACCCTGAATAGCCAAAGTTATGTTGAAAAAGAAAATCAGGGGCGCCTGGGTGGCTTAGTCGGTTAAGCGTCCGACTTTCGCTTAGGTCATGATCTCGCGGTTCGTGGTTTCGAGCCCTGTGTCGGGCTCTGTGCTGACTGCCAGCTCGGAGCCTGGAGCCTGGTTCAGTCTGTGACTCCCTCTCTCTCTGACCTTCCCCTACTCACACTATCTCTCTCTCTCTCTCTCTCCTAGAAATAAATAAAACATTTAAAAAAAAAAAAAAGAAAAAGAAAACCAAAATGGCAGCATCACAATCCCAGACTTTAGCCTCTACTACAAAGCTGTAATCATCAATTTAGGGTACTGGCACAGAACAGATACATAGATGACAGAATAAAATAAAGAACCCGGAATTGGGTCCACAAATGTATGGCCACCTTATCTTCGACAAAGCAGTGAAGAGTATCCAATGGAAAAAAGGCAGTCTTTTTAGCAAATGGTGCTGGGAGAACTGGACAGCATCATGCAGAAAAATGAAACTGGATCACTTTCTTATATGATACACAAAAATAAACTCAAAATGGATGAAAGATCTAGATGTGAGACAGGAAACCATCCAAACCCTTGAGAAGAAAATAGGCAACAACCTCTTTCACCTCAGCGACAGCAATTTCTTGCTTTACAGAAATGAACTATTGGGACTTCATTAAGATAAAAAGCTTCTTCACTGAAAAGGAAATAATCAACAAAACTAAAAAGCAACTGATGGAAAGGGAGAAGATGTTTGTAAATGACATATCAGATAAAGGTTTGGTATCTAAAATCTATAAAGAGCTTACCAAACTCAACACCCGAAAAACAAATAATCCAGTGAAGAAATGAGAAGTAGACATGAATATACACTTTTCCAAAGAAGACATCTCTGTGGACAACAGACACATCAAAAGATGCTCAACATCACTCATGATCAGGGAAATACTAATCAAAACCACATTGACATACCACCTCACACTGGTCAGAGTGGTTAAATGAACAACTCAGGAAACAACAGATGCTGGTGAGGATGTAGAGAAACGAACCATCTTGCACTGTTGGTAGAAATACAAACTGGTACGGCCACTCTGGAAAACATTGTAGAGGCTCCTCAAAAAATTGAAAATAGAACTGCCCTACAACCCAGCAATAGCACTACTAGGAATTTATCCAAAGGATACAAGAGTGCTGATGCATGGCGACACATGTACCCCAATATTTATAGCAACAATTTCAACAATAGCCAAATTATGGAAAAAGCCCAAATGTTCATCAACTGATGAATGACTAAAGAAGATGTGGTTTATATATACAATGGAATGCTACTTGGCAATGAGAAAGAATGAAATCCTGCCATTTGCAAGGATATGTATGGCACTGGAAGGTATTATGCTAAGTAAAATAAGCCAGTCAGAGAAAGACAGATATCATGTTTTCACTCATATGTGGAAGTTGAAAAACTTAACAGAAGACCATGGGGGAAAGGAAGAGGAAAAATAGGTTTAAACAGATAACAAACAGGGTTGATGGGGGGCTGGGGAGGGAGGAATGGGTGATTGCCATTGAGGTGTGCACTTATTGGGATGAGCACTGGATGTTGTATGTAAGCAGTGAATCACAGGAATCTGCCCCAAAAACCAAAAGCACACTGTATACACTGTATATTAGCTAACTTAACAATAAATTATTAATTATATATATGTTCAAATAAAAATAATTGTTCAAAAAAATAATATGTCCCTCCAAACACAATGGTCATTCATCAAGTTTCTGTATCAGAGTAACCATGTCATCATTATATGTCCATTACATTCACATAAGAGCAAACATGCACATTCTATTTTCTCATTTTTACAAAAATTGCAGCATTTCCTACACCATGTCCTTCACCCTAGGTTCTTCATTTGCTATTTGGTAATTGTTCTAGATGACCACACTCAAAGCATTTCCTGTTAAAAATATTTTTATTTATGTCTTTTCAAATTTATTTTTTAAATAAATATTTTTTAATGTTTTATTTTTATTTCTGAGAGAGAGATCGACAGCGTGAGCAGGGAAGGGTCAGAGAGAGATGGAAACACATAATCTGAAGCAGGCTTCAGGGTCTGAGCTAGCTGTCAGCACAGAGCCCAATGTGGGGCTCGAACCTACGAACCATGAGATCATGACCTGAGCTGAAGTCAGACGCTTATCCAACTGAGCCACCCAGGAGCCCCACAAACTTATTTTTTAACCTTTATTTATTTTTGAGAGACAGAGAGACTGATCATGAGCAGGGGAGTGGCAGAGAGAGAGGAGAACACAGATCTGAAGCAGGCTCCAACGCCTGATGCAGGGCTCAAACTCATGGTCCTCGAGATCATGACCTTAGCTGAAGTTGGACGGTTAACTGACTGAGTCACCCAGGGTCCATATTTATGTCTTTTCAAACAAATATCTTTTTTACTGACAAGTAGGTCAAGAAATAAGACCTATGTGAATTACAGCTCAGTAAAGCTGACATTTAAAAAAAAAACACAAAAAAACAAAGAAATGGGACTTGACATCAGCCCAGTCAATTCTGGTGATGCCCTGCAAGTAACAACTCCTTCCTCCAATGTGGAGTTTCTTTCCTTCCTTTTTTCAATTGAAGACAACATAAAATTTTTTATTACTTTCAGGTGCACAATATATTGATTCAACCATTCTATACATTGCTCAAAGCTCACCACAATAACTGAAGTCATCATCTGTCACTGTACAACATTGTTAGAATATAATTGACTATATTCCCTCTGCTGTACTATTCTCTGTTGCTCTCTGTATTTAACAGTGTTTGTTGTTACTGCTTTTGTTTTCTTTCTTCAGATTCCACATCTAAGTAAAGTTATATAATATTTGCCTTTCTCTTTTTGACTCATTTTACTAAATATAATACCTCCTAATCCTTTCTTGCTCTCACAAGTGGCAAACTCTCATTTTTATGGGTAATACTCCATTGTGTGTGTGTCTGTGTGTATTACATCTTCTATGTCTATTCATGTATCAGTGCACACTTGGACTGCTTCCATATCTTGACTATTGTATGTAATGCTACAGCAAATATATAGCTGCATATATCTTTTTGAGTTAGTGTTTTTGTTTCCTTTGGGTAAATGCAAAATTTACTAGATTATATGTATTTCTATTTTTAATCTTTTGAGGAAACTCCATACAGTTTTCCACAGTGGTGACACAGATTTACATTCCTACAACAGTTCATGATTGTTCTCTTTGTTCTACATCTTCCCAACACTTTTTATTTTTCTATCTTTTTAATATTAGCCATTTGGACTACTGTGAGATATCTTACTGTGGTTATGATATGCATTTCCCTGATGCTTACTGATGTTGATTATCTTTTATGTCTATTTGCCAGAGACCGAAACGGCACAGGTCATCCCTGATGGCAAGGCCCAGGGAAAAACCTGTGGGAAAAGACTGCAATGCAGTCAGAAGAACCCCCGGAAGAATTCTTCTTCTCTATTTTGTCTGTACCTTTTACTCTCACTTCTGCTGTTAGTCTATTCTAGGATTAATATGAAACCAGAATAGCCCAAAGTTCGCCCTTCCTCCAAAATGGAATGTACCTAAATGTGATGTCCGCCCCCTCAATCAGATGTTGTCTAATGAATATTGTAGCAATTAGTAAAATTGGAGACAGTCCGGTATGCATGGGGTCTATAAGAGACCTAGAATTCATTTTCCTTGTATGGGTCTAATTGCCAGTAAGAATACATATTATGCCATAAGCAGAGACAAACACGAGACTTACTAGTTTTGGAGGACTTTCTCGGAAAAGTGTTAAGAAAATTTGCCTGCTGATCTCAAGCCTGTGAGACAACTTATGGATTGTTCTGGCCAAAGAATGAGATTGGTAAATGCAGGTACCAAATTCTAGTTGATCCACGTAAAACATTTCCATACATCACCTATGATAAATGTTGACATTGTTCTTTCTTAGTAAGGGGTTGTGAGAGTCTGTTACCAATGACCACGGGTACAAGTATATCCTGTTTTTGCATGCCCACTGAATTTAAACAATTTAAGGGCACTGTGGTTTCATGTGTTCTGGCAATATGCTTCACCTATCCTTAGATACACTGGCATACGTAGTAAAGAATGTGTAGAACTTTGTTATGACTACCTGGTTAAATTTTATTGGTTGAAGTGGAAATCATGTACCATGAAATCACTATTGCCAAGAAAACTTAGAAATGTTAAGTCCTATGACTGTATTCAAAAAATGTAAATTGTTTAAGCATGATTGTTTGGATTTGCTATATAAAAACCCTAAGCTGAAAAATAAATTTGAACAGTCCACCTGAAGAGGCTGGCTCCATGTCTTCTTCGCCAATGCCAACCATCACTCTCCGGGCCAACCCTGGCTTGCAGAGGCTGGACCTCTGCATCTATTGTTTATCTGTGTGTTTGTGTTTGGATTTTGGTGGGTGGGGAGTAATGTCTGGTCATTTTTAAGTCAGATTGGTTTTTGGTGTTGAGTCGCATAAGTTCTTTATACATTTTCTATATTAACCCCTTATCAGATATATAGTTTGCAGATACATTCTCCCATTTACTGTGTTGCTTTACGTTTTGTTTACAGTTTCCTTTTCCGTGCAAAAGCTTTTTTTATCTTGCTGCAGTCACAATAGTTTGTGTTTGGTTTTGTTTGAGGTTCCTAGAGAGATATACCCACAAATGTTGCTGAAGGAAATGTCCAAGAGATTACTGCATATATTTTTTAGGAATTTTATGGTTTCAGATCTCACATTTAGGTCTTTAATACATTTTTAATTTATTTTTGAGTATAGTATAAAGGTGGTCCAATCTCATTCTTTTACATGTAGGTGTCCAGTTTTAATGAAACCATTTGTTGAATAAACTGTTTTTTCCCTTTGCATATTCTTGCCTCCTTTGTTGTACATTCATACATATATGTGGGTTTATTTCTGGGCTTTCAGTTCTGTTCCATTGACCTTATGTGTATTTTTATGCCAGTACAATACTATTTTAATTACTACCAGCATGAAATATCACTTAAAATCTGGAATTGTGATACCAGCTGTGTTTTCCTTTCTCAAGATTGCTTTGACTATTTGAGGACTTTTATGGTTCGATACAAATTTTAGGATTGATTGTTCCAGTTCTGTGAAAAATGCTGTTTGTATTTTGAGGATGATTATATTAAATCTGTACAGTGGTATGCATTGTATGGACATTTTACAATAATTGGTCTTGCAATGCATTAATACGGAATATCTTTCCAGTTTTGTATGAGTCCTCTCTAGTCTTTCATCAATGTTTTAGTTTTCAGTGTGCAGGTCTTTCATTTCTTTGGTTAAGTTTATTCCTAGGTATTTTATTATTTTTGTCTGCAATTGCAAATGGGATTCTTTTTGTAATTTCTCTTTCTGCTGCTTTATTATTAGTTTATAGAAATGCAATGAATGTCTATACATTGATTTTATATCAGGTGCCTTTACTGAATTCATTAATCAGTTTTAGTAGTTATTTGGCAGAGTCCTTAGGATTTTCTATATGTAGTATCATGTCATCTGCAAATAGGGAAAATTTTACTTCTTCCTTACCAATTGGAATGCATTTTATTTATTTATTTATTTATTTGGTCTGATTGCTGTGGCTAGAACTTTTAGTACTGTTGAATAAATGTAATGAGAGTGGCTATCCTTGTCTTGTTCTTGACCCTCAGGGAAATGTTCTCAGGTTTTCCCCATTGAGTATGATGTTCACCATGGGTTTTTCATACATGGGCTTTATTATGTTGAGATTTGTTCCTTCTATACCTGCTTCATAGAGCATTTTTAATATGAATGGAAGTTGTACTTTGCCAGTGATTTTCTGCATATATTGAAGTTTATATCTTTTTCCTCTTAGTGATATATCACACTAATTGATTTATTTTGGATATTTTGCATATATTGAACCATACTTGCCTCTAGTAATAAATCTCACTTGATTATGATGAATGATTTTTTAATATATTGTTGGATTTAGTTTGCTAATATTTTGTGAGGATGTTTGCATCTATATTCACCAAAGATATTGGCCTGGGGTCCTCTTTTATCTTTTTTCTTTTTTCTCTTTGTTTTAAGTGCCTTTATCTGATTTGGGTATCAGGATAATGCCGTCTTTGTAGAAAAATTGGAAGTTTTCTTTCCAATACTATTTTTTAGAATCATTTGGAAAAAAATGATATTAACTCTTCTTAAATGTTTTCTAGGATTCACATCTGAAGCTGTCTGGTCCTGTCTTTTTTTTTTTTTTTCTTTCCATGTTTTTATTTAAATTCCAATTAGTTAACATACAGTGAAATATTAGCAGGTGTCCAATTTAGTAATTCATACATAACCCAGTGTTTATCACCAATGTCCTTAATACCTATCACCCATCTGGCCCAGCTCCCACCCACTTCCCTCCATCAGCCCTCAGTTTGTTCTCTAACATGGTGTCTCCTGTGGTTTGTTTCCCTCTCTACTATTTTGTCCCACCTATATGTTCATGTTTCATTTTTTAAATTTCACATATAAGTGAATTCATATGGTATTTGTCTTTCTTTGACTTATTTTTCTCAGTATAACCAGCTCCATTCACGTTGTTGCAAATGGCAAGATTTTCCATTGTATATGTGTTCCACATCTTTATCTATTAATCACTCAAGGTTATTGTTGATAATGCTGCTATAAATATTGGGGTGCATATACCACTTTGAACCTATAATTTCATATCTTTTACTTAAATATCCAATAGTGCAATGGCTGTATAGTTCTATTTTTAGTTTTTTGAGGAACCTCCAGACTGTTCTGCAGAGTAGCTGCAACAGTTTGCATTCCCACCAGCAGTACAGGAGAATTCCCCTCTCTCTGCATCCTTGCGAACATCTGTTTTCTCTTTTGTTGTTAATTTTACCCATTCTGACAGGTATGAGGTGGTATCTCAGTGGGATTTGATTTGTATTTTCCTGATGATAAATGATGTTGAGCATCTTTTCATATGTCTGTTAGCCATCTAGATGTCCACTTTGGAAAAGTGTCTATTCGTGTCTTCTCCCCACTTGTTTACTTTTGATTCAACACTTCTTTACTGGGTTGTATGTTCTTTGGATATTAAGTGTGATAAGATCTTTATAGATTTTGAATACTAACTGTTTATCAGATATGTCATTTGCAAGTATCTTCCCCCATTCCATAGGCTCCCTTTTAATTATGTTGATTGTTTCCTTCTCTGTGCAGAAGCTTTTTTATTTTGACAAAGTCCCAATAGTTCGTGTTTGCTTTTGTTTCCCTTGCTTCCAAAAGTATGTCTAGTAAGAAGTTGATGCAGCCTAAATCAAAGAGGTTGCTGCCTGTGTTTTCTAAGATTTTTATGGTTTACTGTCTCACATTTGGTCTTTCATCCATTTGTATTTATTTTTGTGTATGGTGTAAGAACGTGGTCTAGTTTCATTTTTCTTCATGTTGTTGTCCAGTTTTCCCAACAGCATTTGTGAAAGAGACTGTCTTTTTTCCATTGGATATTCTTTCCTACTTTGTCTAGGATTAGTTGACCATATAACTGTGGATCCATTTCTGGCTTTCTATTCTGTTGCAGTGATCTGTGTCTGGTTTTTTGCCAGTACCATACTGTCTTAATGAGTACAGCTTTGTCATTACCTTGAAATCCAGAATCATGATGCCTCCAGGTTTTTTTTCTTTTTAAGGATTACTTTAGATATTCAGGGTGTTTTGTGGTTTGATACAAATTTTAGGATTGTTTTCTAACTTGGTGGAAAATGCTGGTGATATTTTGATAGGATAGCGTTAAATGTGTAGATTGCTTTGGGTAGTATAGACATTTTAACAATATTCTTCCAATCCAAGAGCATGGAATGCTTTTTCATTTCTTTGTGTCCTCTTCAATATCTCTTATAAATCTTCCATAGCTTTCAGCATATGTAGGTATCTTATTGTGTTTGGTTGATTGCTAGTTATCTTATTGTTTTTGGTGCAAGTGCAAATGAGATTGGTTTCTTGATTTCTTTTTCTATTGCTTCATTGTTGGTGTATAGAAATACAACAGATTTGGGAGCTCCTGGGTGGCTCAGTTGGCTAAGCATCCTGCTGGAGGCTGGCTCCAGCAGGTCCAGGGGTCCCTGAAGGATGGACGGTGTTGGCGAGGGAGGGAGAGAAAGAGCCACGAGATTCTTTCTGATCACCAGGCAGGCATCTCTGTCCTGTCGGTTTTAGTGTTTTTATTTATAGGTCAAATGTTAACAGGGCATCAGAAAATGGAATTTTTACAATGAATAGCTCTCTGTGATAAGATGTTTTTGGAAATGTATAGAAACAAGTTTTACAGAAGTATTCTTGCAGAACTGCCCCAATTATAGTGAGGTTGAGTAACTAAGAAAATAACAGGGTGTTCACATTTTAATAACACTAAGATTAAATCATAGGTTTGCAGATACTCTTAACCATCCTCATCACAGCTGCCAGTGTTAGGGAAGATGTTTGTGGAATGTAGGCCTGAGGGAAGGGGCTGCTATACATCACCAGTTAGCAAAGGCATATGTAGTAACTTGTGTTCTGTTCTTATCTGTTCCTTCTCTCTAAGTTAGGCTCTTTGTCTCCAGGCAAGACTTGATTTCCCAGTTATATTCTTTATGGCACCAGAGAGCCAACCATACCTTTAAACAGTTTAGCTAATTTCCAATACATAGAATAGCCTCTTTGAGTGCATTTACCTTTGTGTCTAATTTTATGATTTCTTGAATAGCTAAAGCATGAGAGACATTTTTAGTTAACTGATTTACATATTGAGCTGTATGAACCTTTTGGACTAACAGAACGGTGGAAACAGAATTGTACATGTAAAGGTCAATCTTTTATGAGTAAGGGTCATTAGCCTGTTCATAGTTCAAGGGAAAGTATGGAGGGAAACAAGACCTGCTGGAGACACGATGTCTATTCCCATAATCAAAAGATGTTCCCACAATAAGTTCCTTCACAAGGTGCAATCATCATACCAGGGCCAGAATAAGGGGACAAGTCACTCCCTATATTGATCAACAAGGTACCGTGGGGGCCAGTGCTCAGGCAGAAATAATTGAGTGGGGGTGGATATCGGTTGTCATCTGATTGGCAAGAGACGGTGCAAACTTGCTTTAACCTTACCAGGAGTTTTCTCGACTAGTGGTCTCAGAATGGCTCCCAACAGCATCCGACTTTGGCTCAGGTCATGATCCCATGGTTTGTGAGTTCAAGCCCTGCGTCAGGCTCTATGCTGACAGCTAGCTCAGAGCCTGGAGCCTGCTTCACATTCTGTGTTTCCCTCTCTGATTCTCCCCTGCTCACACTGTCTCTCTTTCTCTTAGAAATAAATTTAAAAAACATTTAAAAATTTAAAAAAAAGAAATACAACAGATTTCTGCACATCGATTTTATATTCTGAAACTTTGCTTAATTTATGTATTAGTTCTAGCATTTTTTGGTGAAGTCTTTAAGGTTTTCTCCATGAAGTATCATGTCATCTGAAAATAGTGAAAGTCTGCGGTGCCTGGGTGGCTCAGTCAGTTAAGCATCTGACTTTGGCTCAGGTCATGATCTCACAGTTGGTGGGATTGAGCTCTGTGCTAACAGCTCAGAGCCTGGAGCCTGCTTAAGATTCTGTGTCTTCCTCTCTCTATGCCCCTGACCCATTCAAGCTCTGTCTCTCACTTTCTCTCTCAAAGGTAGATTTAAAACAAACATTTAAAAAAAAGAAAATAGTGAAAGTTTGACTCCTTCCCTGCCGATTTGGATACACTTTATTTCTATTTGCTATCTTATTGATAAGGCAAATACTTCCAAGACTATGTTAAATAGTAATGGTGAGAGTGGACATTCTTGTCTTATTCCTGACAGTGAGGAAAGGCTTTCAGTTTTTTTTCCATTGAGGATGATATTAGATATTAGTCTTTCATATATGGACTTTTGATGTTGAAGTTTGCTCCACCTATCCCTACTTTGTTGAGGGCATTTATCAAGAATAGATGTTGTATTTTGTCAAATATTTTTTCTGAATCATATACTACTTTTCCTTTATTAATGTGGTGTATCATGTTAATTGATTTACAAATACTGAACCACCATTGCATCTGAGGAATAAATCACACTTGATCATGGTGAGTTATTTTTTTAATATACTGTTGAGTTAGATTTACTAGTATCTTGTTGAGAATTTTTGCATCCAAGTTCATGAGGGGTATTGGCCTGAATTCTTTTTAGTCAGATCTTTGGTTTTCAAATCAAGGTAATGCTGGATTTGTAGCATGAGTTTGGAAGTTTTCCTTCTACTTTTATTTTTTGGGATGGTACGTAAATAGGTATTAACTTTTCTTTACATGTCTGGAAGAATTTCCCTGGGAAGCCATCTGGCCAAGACTCTTATTTGTTGGGAAATTTTTGATAACCAATTCAATTTCTTTACTTGTTATGGGCCTGCTCAAATTTTCTATTTCTTCCTGTTTGTGTTTTTGTAGTGTGTGAGTGTCTAGGAATTTGCCCATTTCTTCCAGATTGTCCAGTGCTGGCATATAATTTTTCATAGCATTCTCTTATAACTGTTTGTATTTCTGTGGTGGTGGTTGTGATCTCTCCTCTTTCATTCATGATTTTATCTATTTTGGTCCTCTCTCTTTTCTTTTTGGTAATTCTGGCTAGGGAGTTATCAATTTTTTTAATTCTTTCAAAAAACCATCTCCTAGTTTCATTGAGTTTTGTTGTTATTGTTATCGTTGTTTTCTGTTTTTGCTTCTATGTCATTTATTTCTGTCCTAGTTTTTTATTTTTTCCCTTCTTCTGCTGGCTTTAAGTTTCATTTATTGTTCATCTTCTAGCTCCTTTAGGTTTAAGGTTATATTCCTTATTTGATATTCCTCCTGCTTCTATAGGTAGGTCTGTATTGTTATATACTTCCCTCTTAGTTCCATTTTTGTGGCATCCCAAAGTTTTGGATTGTTGTGCTTTTGTTTTCATTTGTTTCCATAATTTAAAAAAAAAAGTCTGATTTTCTGTTTGACCCATTCATTCTTTTACAGCATGTGTTTTAATCTCCATGTATTTGAGGGTTTTCAATTTTTTACTTGTGGTTGACTTCAAGTTTCACAACACTGTGGTCATAAAAGATGCATGGTATGATCTTCATCTTTCTGTACTTGTTAAGACCTGATTTGTGACCTATTACATGATCTGTTCCAGAGAATGGTCCAAGTGCACTTATAAAGAATATGCATTATACTGTTTTGGGATGATATATTCGGAATACATCTGTTAAGGCCATATGGCCCAGTGTATCACTCAAAACCATTCTTTCCTTGTTGCTTTTCTGCTTAGATGATCTGTCCATTGATATAAGTGTGAAGTTAATGTCCCTTACTATGATGGTGTTATTATCAATGACTTCCTTTATGTTTGTTATTAATTGTTTTATACCTTTGAGTTCTCCCATGTCAGAGGCATAATTATTTACAATTGTTAGATATTCTTGTTGGATAATCTCCTTTATTATGATATAATGTACTTCTTCATCTCTTGTTTCAGTTTTTGGCTTAAAACTAGTTTGTCCAGTTTTAAAAGCTAGTATTGCTTCTCACCTTTCTGTTGACTTCCATGTTCCTTTCATGTCTTTTTTACTTTTTTAGTCTTTCCTTCCCACTCAAGGATTCCTTTTTAATATTTCTTGAGGGCTGATTTAGTGATCATAAAGTCCTTTTGCTTTTGTCTGGGAAACTCTTTATCTCTCCTTCCCTTCCAAATGACAGCTTGCAAGATAGAATATTTTTGGCTGCAGAATTTCCACTCAGTGCATTGAATATATCATGCTCTTCTATTCTGGCCTGCCAAGATTCTGTGGGGAGATTTGCTATTAAACTTATTGGTATTCCCTTGTAATTTAGGACTTCTTTTGTCTTGTTGCCTTTAAGATTTTGTCTTAATATCTATATTTTTAATATTTAAGTATAACTCATGTTGGTATTGTCCTACTTTTGTGACTTTGATGGGAGTTCTCTGTGTCTCCTGGATTTGGATATCTGATTCCTTCCCAGATTAGGGAAGTTTTCAGCTATAATTTCCTCAAATAATCCTTTTTTCCCTTTTCTCTCTCTTCTTCTCTGGGACTCCTAAAATATGAATGTTATTACATTTGATGAAATCACTGAGTTCCCTAAGTGTCTTATGATACATAATCCTTTATTCCTTTTGTTCAGTTTCATTATTTCCATTATTTTGTCTTCTGTATTTTTCATTCCTCTACTTCTACCCTTGTATTCATTGCATCTGAGCTATTTCGAATCCTAGTTATTGCATTTTTCATAACCAGATGATTTTTTTTAACTCTTCTATCTCTGTGATTAGGATCTCCCTGATGTCTTCTATGCTTTTCTTACCCAATTTACAAGTTGCTATATGTAAGCCAACTTGACAATAAACTATTTTTTTAAAATGGGCAGAAAACGGAGGAGACAATATTTTCCAGATTTTTGAGGTATAATTGACAAATAAAGTGTATATAATTAAAGTAAAAAAAAAATACAAGTTGCTTTAAGTACTCCATCAGGCATATTACTTATATCTGTTTTGATTAGATCTCTGGCCATGACCTTTTATTGTTCTTTCTTTTGGGATTAATTCCTCCATCTTGGCCTTTTGTCTACATCTCTGTCTTCTTATGTGCATTAGAAGAACATGCTGTTTTCTGCTTCTGAGGGTACCGGCTTCATGAAGAAAAGGCCACATAGTGTCCAGGGCCTGGCACTTCAGGGAATGTCTCTGATGGGTGCTGCATGCACTCTACTCTACTGCTGTGTTTGGCTGCTCTATCCTTCAGGCCAGTCATCTGCAGAGACCCTGTTGCCTTCAGTGGGCAGTATTTGGACATTGGCTTCTGTGTGGTGAGTTTTAACTAAGTACACTCTTGTCTGCTCGTTAAATGAGACCTACTGCTACTTCCACTAGAAATGAAGACTTGCAGAACTCTCCAGTATGTGAGAGTGGTTTCTGTTGGTAAATGTGGTATGTGCTGGGGTTTCTGCTGCTCTTCTAGGTAAGGGGCCTACTGCTTTGGGACTTAGGGACACTTGCCCGAGGAAAGAAGTACATGCAGAACAGAGGCAGGCAAGACTCAGTGTAAGCAGGGTCAGTACTGTGATGGTACTGTAGGTGGTTTTGTGCTTATGCTCAGGGGCAGGGGAGAGAAATGACACCAGCCAGCTCCTTTGCTTCTGGAGAGGGTTCTCTATGCTTGCTACTCTCAGGGAAGAACTGCTAGAAGAGTGAATAATCTCACTGTATGAATCCCAGGAATTTTTCAATCACCATTTTCAATTACCTGTATGTCTCCAGGAGCACCTAGGTGCAACTAGGAGCATCACAGTATACTTTGGGCTTTATCACAACCAAGACTGTTGACCTTTAAAACTTCTAAAATTTAGGGAAGTGTTGTGGCAGGGGCCTGTGCTGATCTTGTAGGTGTCATGAGTATCCTATGAAGGTGCACACATGAGTTGTGTTTGTCTATAACGTCAGCTTCATTCAATCATAAAGCAAAGTTAATCACAATTATAAAGCAGTTTCAAGATTCCAAATTCAGTGACATATCACCACATGATTAAACTTGACTTCTTACACAAAGCAAAACATAATAACAAACCACAGAACAAGCAAGATAACAGAAGAGCATAGGAAATTAGTGAACAGTCTGTGGGTATGTAGTTGAGATAAGGCTTCAGATCTGATTTGAGTCAGTTCTCATCACTTACTTCTTATTATGCTCAAGCAGTGAGGTATCTCAGTTCTGTTAGGAGATCAATCGGGCAGAGCCTTTGGTGGCAGTTGCTTTTTTAAAAAGTGGTTAGACATAGAGGACGTGACTGAGGAATCTGACAGTTTGCTGCAAAAATCGTCACCTATTTAAAGGGATGTAATTTGTCTTGGGACCCTGCAGACCTCCTCTGGTTCTGCTTGTTATCAGTTCTGGGGGTCAGCCGATGCTTGTCCTGGCGTTATCTCATAACTGCAGTACCTTTGACTACTTGAATCATTGCTTCACACAGGACCCTTTTTGACACAGACATGAGAAACTCGATTTTGCTTTCTACACTGGGACTGATGCAAGTTTGACCAAGAAGGGCAGACACGTCAGAGTGTCAGGATGTGGGATTTGGAGGAAGCAGATTAGGAAGCCCGTGTCCATACTAGTCAACCTCAGCAAGTCGTTCTGAATCTATACTGAGGGGTAAAGGAGGCAAATGGTGCCTGAAGGCTTTTTTGTCCCCAGAGAAGTGTCTCTGTGAATGCCACCTTTCATAGATGAACTCCAAGAACAGAGAACAATTTCTCTCCTGTAAGTTTTAGGTGCTCCTCAGATCAAGCTGTCTGTTCCTGAGTTGCTTGCCTGCAATGTCTCCGGGAGTAGAGCAGCACCTTTAAGGCTCTATACCAGCCAAGCCCTCCAACCTTTAAATGTCCAATCTTTGAGCCTCACAGATTGCAAAAACTCATGAAAATCAGCCCCTCTTATTTTCCCAGTCAATGGCTTTGTGCATTCCCCTGTGTGCTCCTCTCTCTTGCCTTTCTCCATGACCAAAGCTACCTCCCCTCGGTAGCACAATTGACCTATTTATCCCAAAGCATGTGTCTGCACCCCCTACCTTCCTTATCGTGGCCTGCTTTTCTCCATCTACTTGCACAGGTGTACTATCTGTCCTCAGGTTGATATTATGAATATTCAGAATGATAGTAGTTATCTAGTTGTGTTCTAGGAATGAGACAAGTGTAGCGTCCTCCTAATATACCACCATCTTAGGTCCTCTCAGCTATTATGATTCTTAATCATGAAAGACTAAATGCTTTCCCCTAACATCAAGAACTGAAATGCCCAGAATTCGAGAGAACCCCAAAAACAGACCACCAGAGACCAGAGTCAAAGCCAAGCGGCAAGGGTTGTTTATTTGCAGGTTCGAACCCGGGCCTCTCAGCGTCACCGGCAACGAGTGACTGCGCGGAGGCCCGGGTTCGAACCTGCAAATAAACAACCCTTGCCGCTTGGCTTTGACTCTGGTCTCTGGTGGTCTGTTTTTGGGGTTCTCTCTCTGGGCATTTCATATGGGGGCTCGCGTGGGATATTTCCCCTCCAGACCCACCAGACCCCAAGTCAACGGGTTGTTCCTAAGACCGATCGGTAAGTGAGCCGGCTCTGTCTGTCTGTTTGTCTCAGCATCAGTTTCTGTCTTATCTGTTTGTTTCGGTTTCTGCCGCGCGGAATCTGCATCGGGGACTGTACTGGCTCTGGCGGACGCGCTATAGAGCAGTCGGTAGGGACCGAGGAGACGTCCTACGGTGCCCATCTGGTGAGCCGGTTCGAGGCCGGCGGGTGAGCCGGTTCGAGGCCGGCGGGCGCACCGGTTCGAGGCCGGCGCCTTCTTCTGGGGGCGCACCGGTTCGAGGCCGGCGCCTTCTTCTGGGGGGCGCACCGGTTCGAGGCCGGCGCCTTCTTCTGTTGGCTAGCCTTCTGTGTTTGTGCGCAGCGAACTCTGTTATCGGTCTCTGTGTCTCTGTGTTTGTGCGCAGCGAACTCTACTATCGGTCTCTCTGTGTCTGTGTCTGTGCGCAGCGAACTCTACTATCGGTCTCTCTGTGTCTGTGTCTGTGCGCAGCGAACTCTACTATCGGTCTCTCTGTGTCTGTGTCTGTGCGCAGCGAACTCTGTTATCGGTCTCTCTGTGTCTGTGTCTGTGCACAGCGGACTCTGTTATCAGTCTCTCTCTGTGTATGTCTATGTCGAATTGTCAATTTTCTCTGTTGGTGTTTATTACCTTGTGACTGAGACTGACGTTATGAGACAGACTTCATCCAAACCCCTAGACTTAATGTTAGCCCATAACCTCTCATTGACTGTTAGGAAGGGTCCATTTTAAACTTACTGCTGCACAGAATGGCCCACTTTCAATGTGAAATGGCCACCGGACATCATGGTTTGGGCTGATCTGGTTGATAACCCACCCCCTTGGATTAAAAGTTTCTTGCCTCCACAGAAACCTGACACCCTGGCGGTGACTAAAAAGCACCCGCCCTCCCGGGCTTTGGAGCTGCCGAAAAGGAAAACTGAACCCTCTGCGCTGCTCTACCCTTTCTTACAGGGCGAAACGGAGGAAAAATTAACTTCTCCCCCTCCTTAGGCAACCTCCTCCACAGGACCCAGCAGGAGGAACAAAGGCGCCACCTGAACCACCGGCGCCACCTCCTCCACAGGACCCAGCGGCCCTGGGGAAATGGGCCCCGCCCAAGGGACCCAAAGCTGCCGTGGAATGACACCTGAGGGACGGGACTCAACTGTCTTGCCCCTGAGATTCTTTCTGATCACCAGGCAGGCATCTCTGTCCTGTCGGTTTTGATGTCTTTATTTTAAGGTTCAACGATAATATAACATCAGAAGACAGAATTTTTACAAGGGCTAATTATTTGTAAAATGTATATTAGGCTTATTCCTAAATTGCTTGAATGAGCCTTTTCCTTGATGCTGAATGTGCAAGCACCGTGGGGGCCATAAATATGTCAGTCTTTGCGCCTGGGTTATGTTTTAGTTACTCTTATCTATCCTCATCCCAGCTGCCAGTATAAGGGAAAATGTTTGTGGAATGTGGGCCTTGAGGAAGGGGCTGCTATGCTTCAGCAGTTAGCAAAGATAAATGTAGTAACTTATGTTCTGCCCTTATCTGTACCTTAACTTTAGATTAGGCTCTTTGTCTCGGGGCCAAGCTCAATTGTAACTCTTGTGTTCTTAATCCCCTTTAGTGTCTGAGTCTTGGGTCTGCAAGGCCCATAGGAAGGGCCTTTTGACAATTGCCCATGGAGCTTCCGTCTAAAGTCTCTTTTGTAAAGGCAGGAATATACTTTTCCTTATGAGGTATCTATGTTCAGTCTGTGTTCAGAATATGGGTCTAATATGGAATGTTATGGGGCCTGGTCAATACCAGTAGGCTTGTTTCCAGCACGAGCCAGTAGTACAATAGTAGCAGAAGGAGATACCAGTTTTCATTTCTCATGGCTGAAGCTATGCAAACACTGACATTTCCTTGCTGTGACTGCCGTCCGGGGAGGCCGGTGCGGCTCCCGGCATGTTCAGTACTGAGAAATGGAAAATAATCCAGTCTGAACCCAGAAAATTGGTTCCTGGGCCCACTAGAGTTCCCACTCCTGACCAGGCTCAAAATGACGCTAGGTTTCCCCTGGCATGGCCAGATTGAAACTACAACTTGGCTAAAGGTAAGGAGAGTCTCTTCGTCTACCGCCAGACTCTGTTGGCAGGTCTCAAGGCTGCGGCTCGCAAGCCTACATTGTCAGTCAGGGACCAGAGGAAAGCCCAGCAACGTTCCTTAAAAGAATAATAGAGACATTCCGCCAGTGCACTCCTATAGATCCAGAGGCCCCAGCAAAACTTAGCTGCGGTGGCCATGGCTTTTGTCAGTCTGCTCCCAACAATTGGAGAAAACTTCAGAAACTAGAACGTCTAGGAAAAAGAGCCTCCAAGATCTAGTGGTCGTGGCAGAGAGGGTACACAGCAGCAGGGACAGTGCAGAGGACAAGCAGGTAAGGGCTGAAAAGAGACAAAACCAGGGTCTAGCCGAGATGCTACTCGCGGGAACTGTGGAACTGGAGGACCGAAAAAGACGCCTCAGACAGTTGGCTCCAGGAAAAGAAGGTAAGGAGAACTCCCAGCGGCTCGAGGGGCGCCCCCAATTAAGCAAAAATCAATGCGCCTACGGCAAAGAGAAAGAACATTGGGCCAAAGAATGCCCCAAGAATAAATCTGAAACTCTCATTCTAGTAATGGGAAATGACAGTGACTAGGGGAAACGGGGTTCGGCACCCCTCCCCAAACCCAAGGTAACCCTAAAAGTAAAAGGGCGATCCACTGAGTTCCTAATGGACACTGGACTCAACATTCTGAGGAGCGCGCGGTAGGGACATCAGGGCATGAGGGCCACGGCACCGGCCCCAAGCCAGCCGCCTGCACCCCCGTGGCTCCCACATCCCCGGAGCCATACGCCCAGCCCCAGCTCGGGCAAGGTCTCCGGGGGCGTCCCCGCCCAGCCCGTGGCTTCCGCAAGGCGCACTCACCCATCGCCGACCACCACGCACTTAAAGGCTTGCCTGAAACGCTGCTGACACCAGATGCGGGATTTGACCTAGACTCTAGCAGCTTGTTAAGCTCCTCGTCATTGCGGATGGCTAGCTCCGGGATCTCCACGGTAAAGTAATGGCCCTTGATAAGGAAAAACACCTACCAAGGAGCTGAGGAACCACCGCCCGCCGAGCACTCCCAACCAAACGTGAGACTGCCCAGATCATGGAAAAAAAAAAATTCCTGAAAGACATCTTCATAAGGTATGGCTTTCCTCAGATGATAGGGTCAGACAACGGACCTGTATTTGTGTCCAAAGTAAGCCAGAATTTAGCCACGGCCCTGGGGATTAACTGGAAATTACACTATGCATACAAACCCCAGAGTTCAGGACAGATAAAAAATAAATAGAACTCTAAAAGAGACCTTAATTAAATTGACCTTGGAGACTGGCGGAGACTGGATAGCTCTCCTCCCTTTTGCATTCTAACTCCTTTTGAAAACATGTCTGGCCTGAATTGCATGACTTCTATCAAAATAAAATACATAGTTACTAAACATAGGTTTGAGTTTTCAGCTTCCTATTGCAGAAAAAGTAAGACTATTTAGACCTTTTAAAAAAAATGATTTAAAGATTCTAGTGTAAACACCTCTCAATTGGTTACTAGGTCCTCAATTGGAGACTAAGGTTTCCCAAGTTAAAATTCTGCTAAGTGTACTTAAGACTGATGGAAAGCAACCCTGTATATAAAAAACTGAGAGATCCATAAAAAAAGGATATAAGAAATGGAAATACATTTTTGTTGAGGGTAAAAGAAAGTAATTTTGTCCTAAATAAGACTGGTTGCTTAGAGAGAAATGGCTTTGGGACAAAGTTTAAAGGCAAAGGAAAGATGTAGAAGGTCTGTGAAGGGAAATCTTTGAAAAGGAATTTTATATGTGCTCAGGATAGACTGGTTGAAATGAATGGAATTTGAAAAGTACACTGGTATAAGGTTAAAACTCTGCTTTTCTCTCCGGTCAAAAGACAAAGTTTTCTTGGATTGTAAATCTGCTCTTGATAAGACAATGTAAACAAAAGTTTTCTCCTTTTTCTGCCAAGAAAACCCGAAGCTTTAGGTTTCATCTTTATCAGGTCTTTGATTGCATAGTTAAATATTCTCAATGTTAAAAGAGTTACCCCAACCAATGTTGGTTTCTAACTACTATATTATGTTATGCATTCGCCTTTAAGATCTATTATTGTCACTTTGGTTGAATAAAAAAAGCTTTAAGGTTTGTAATGATCTGTAATCCTACTTAGGATACGCTTTATAGCTTCCTAAGGTTTTAACAAACTTCCCAGGATTTAAACAGTAAAAAAGGGGGTCTTTTGGCCAATTAGGCCCTTTTATCTAAAATGCTAGGTTACTTGGAAAAACACTATACATAACAATAAACCTTAGGTTATATTGCATGGGTAAGTGCTATTACTGCCCAAATATATATGTAAATCCTAAAGTTTTAATGTTTTGTTATAAGAGTTATTATATGTCACAAAAATAACTAAATTTCTATGGCAATTGCATCATACTGAACTCTTGCCAAATCCTTAACAATGTATGTCCATCTGAGATTTAGATTTTGTCATTTAACTAGATTGCTTGCCTTCATGCAAGAATGTCCGGGGACAATACACCCCATAATACTTAGGTTGCAGTATCGCCACCCTAATGATTGGGACCCGACCGAAGACCCATGATTGGGCCTTCAAATACACAAGAGAAGGGGGGAATGTAGAGCCAAAAATTAAGTCCTCCATTAAAAGAAACCTCGGGCTGCACCTAGCCCCAGGCCTAAATAAACTTAACCAGCTTTTCCGCTTCTGAGCAAATGCCTGCGCTGCGGGAAGCTAACACCTAACCAGCTCTCTCTGCTTCTGTAACAAAGCTTAAGGCTTGCTTCCCCGCCGCCGGATTGCCCAAGGGACTAGCCCCCTGGGGGCAGCCACTCCCAAAAGGCCAGCAGCCACCCCCACCTTGCTGAGAGAAGGGCCTGGAGAGAGAGATGTTAACCTGTTAGTCGCCAAACAAGACTTAAAACTCGCTCTATGATAGACTGAATTCAAAGGTATCCCAAATGTTGTAATTAGATCCAGCCAAACCTGATGGCGGGAACCAATCAGATACGGTATATGTTCACATTTGAATGTTAACCAATGGCAAACTTGTAACCATGGAAATCTGTCCCTCCCCATGACTTGTTTACTTCTGTCTACAAAAAGGCTGCAGAGGCTTTGTTCAGGGCCTCTCAGCGTCACCGGCAACGAGTGACTGCGCGGAGGACCGGGTTCGAACCTGCAAATAAACAACCCTTGCTGCTTGGCTTTGACTCTGGTCTCTGGTGGTCTGTTTTTGGGGTTCTCTCGAATTCTGGGCATTTCAGAACAAAACAAGGATATCCTCTCTCTCACCACTTCTTAACACATGCTACTTGAAGTCCTAGCTTGTTTAATTAGACAAGATTTAAAATTTTTACTAGAACAGAAGAAATAGAATTGCCTCTGTTTATTAGGACACATAATTTTTCACATTAAAAAATTCCAACAACTCCACAAAAAGCTCTTAAACTAATAAGTCAGTGGAAATGTCTCAAAATATAAGGTCACTTTATAACAGTATTCCTGTATTCCAGTAATGAAAACTTGAAATTTGAAATTCATAATTTTTTTCAATAACACTAAATAAATGAAATACTTAGGTATAAACAACAAAAGATGAGGAGGGACTATACACTGAAAATAACTAAACACTGATGAAAGAAGTGAAAGAAGACTCAAATACATAGAAATACAAATTGTGTTCATAGATTGAAAGTGTGAAAATATGATGACGTCAACTTTTGCCAATTAGATCTGTAGATTCTAAACAATCACAAACAAAATGTCATCAAGCTTGTTCATACATATGGACAAGCTAATACTAAAATTATATCGGAAAGGAAAGGAAAACAAAATAGACAAAGCAATGAACAATTATGGGAAAAAAGAATAAAGTTTGAAGCCTTACACCCAAATCTTACCCATTTCTAATAGTTACTAGAATATTTATGTAATTGGGATATTGTGTTATTGAAGAAAGGATAGATATACACAACAATGGAACAGAATGGAGAGGACAGAAATTGACCTACGTATTATGAAACAATTTTTGACAACTTGCTAAAGCAATTCAAAAGAGAAAGAAATTTCTTGTCAGGAATGTTGATGGAACAAGTGGACACCAGTGTGGGGCAGAGGGGAAAGGGAAGGAACAAATTAGACCATACAGAAAAAAGGTGGGCAATAAAATGTGGAAGGAGGGGAAACTGATGGTAAATCTCACCTCACCAGTTTTCCTGCATTCCTTTCTCTATCTGTTCCCTGTAGACAAGGTTTGTGATGACAGATTTATCACCCCAAGTTAATTTACTGTGCTGTGCCTCCTAATAATTTCAGTCTCTCCATGAAGCACTTTCACTGTACCAATACTTCTTTTATGTAATGTTAAATGTTAAATTGCCTATATTTAGGACTTTGAATCCCCACAAGGTCCATGAATGAGTAAATCAATCCCCATTTTGACAGTAAAGAGAAAGTTTTGGAGTGATTTACCAAAGGCCAGACAGTTAGAAAGCAGCGCAACCACACTGTCTGCTCTCAGACAAATATCCATCTGTCCACTGCATCTCCACTCTAAGTTTAAACAGACACCTCAAGTCTTACTGTTCTGTTTCTGAGCTCTTGATTATTTTTTAATTACTTAAAATGTTTATTTATGAAAGACAGAGAGGAACAGACCATGATTAGGGGGGAGGCAGAGAGAGAGAGAGAGACAAAGAATCTGAAATAGGCTTCAGGCTGAGTTGTCAACACAGAGCCCAACATGGGGCTCAAAGTCACAGACCGCAAGATCATGACCTGAGCTGAAGTCAGATGCTTAACCAATTGAGCTACCGAGGTGACCCTCTGAGCTCTTGATTCTTGATTCCTCTGCTTCACCCTTACCCCTAGGGCTCTTCTGCTAGAGCTTTCCCCATGTCCTTGAATGGAACTTCCCTTCTTCGCTCAGTTGTGAGGACAAATCAGCATGTGATTCTTATATTCTCCCTCTCAAATCTTCTCACATCTAGTCAACCAACCCACAAAGTCTGTCTTCAAAATACATCCTGAATGCAATCTCTTCTCATGCCCTCTGTCTTTCTCACTCTTGTGCAATCTACTGCCTTCTCTCACATGAACAACTAAACAAACACCTTTAGGTGCTTTAGGCTTGCCCGATCTGTTCCCATCATAATCCATCTGCCAAAATCCTTCCACAACCTAAATTAGGTCCTGCCCTCCCTTCAATGGTTTCCATCATAGTTAGAATCAATTCTGAAGCAAATACCATGCCCTCAGGTGTCCTACATCATCAGGTCCCTGATTATTTCTAAGCCTTCATTTTCAAGGCCTTAGCATTTGCTGTTCCCTCCACCTGGGGCACTTTTCCTATATATCTGCACATTTTGTGTCTCTGCTCAACTGTCAGGTCTTCAGAGAGGCCTTCTCTCACCACCATTTTGAAATATCTTCCCTTTCCACTTAATACTTCTTTATTCTTACTCATACCACCGGCACCACCTGACTATGTTACCTTTTCATTTCTCCATTATTTCTTGTATTTCTCCCCTATGAAGTAAACCTCAGTGTTGGCAGGGATTGGTTCCTTTTATTCCCTGCAATATTCCTAGTGTTTATTTGTAAAGTACTCAGGCAATGGCTGAGAGTTGCTGAAAGAGTTCTAGATCTTCACATGTTGTGCATATTCAATTAATGCTGAATGAACAAGTGAAAAAGTAAATGAGTGAGCAGAACTAGATAATGAGCCAAAGCCCTTGACCATAGCAATATCACCATACTGTCCCTTGGTAAGATTTTTATTCTTTGTTATGTAGAGTGGCAAGACTTCTTACTTTTTCTCAGATTGGCACATTCTTTTAAAACCTTTTTGTTTTTAATTTTTGAGACAGAGAGACAGAGCACTAGTGGGGGAGGGACAGAGACAGAGACACAGACAGAATCTGAAATAGGCTCCAGGCTCTGAGCGGTCAGCACAGAACCCGATGCAGGGCTCAAACCCACAAACCGTGTGATCATGACCTGAGCCAAAGTCAGATACTTAACCAACTGAGCCACCCAGGTGCCCCTCAGATTGGCATATTCTTAAGTTTGGGTTTTTATTTTTTGTTTTGGTTGAAATCTTTATTGTTCTGGGGGAAGCACCTTAGCTGTGCAGCATATAAGCTGAGCTAAAGGTCCACTGTGACCCAAACAGGATCTTCAAATGTGGAGTGATTAAGAGATTGTGGACCAGAAGGACTTTCCTCTATATGTCTGTGTCCACCACTCTCTGTGGAGACCTGTCAGAGTAATGGAGCATATGAAAGACAGCCTCCCCCATGTATACCTCTTACACCCTAAAGCATTCACCTTATACTGTAATGGAAAAAGAAGTGGGAAAAATCTCAATTAAAGTAACAGCAGGAATAACAGTCCTTGAGTCTGAGGCAGATATTGTTTATGTTTGCTAGGTCCTGTTGCAGAGGTTGATGTAGAAATTAGAGTGGAAGGAAAAAACAGTATTCTTCTAACAAGCTTAGTTAAATTCATCTTTGCTTTGCAGTCTCCTTCCTAATTCACCTTCACTCTCTTATCTCATGTTTCTAATTGTATCCTGTTCACTAGTCTCTTGGCCCATCTAGTATTGATAAAGCCTTGGAAATGTAAACCCTGATTTTTTTCCCCTTCCCTCTGTTCCACTGCATTATCTGGAAATACAACATATAGAACACTTCTCAGGGTGCCTGCGTGGCTCAGTAAGTCGAGCCTCTGACCACAGCTCAGGTCATGACTTCACAGTTCATGGGTTCAAGCCCCTCCTTAGGCTCTGCGCTGAAAATCAGCACAAAGCCTGAAGCCTGCTTTGGATTCTGTGTCTCCCTCTCTCTCTCTACCCCTCCTCATCTCATGCTCTGTCTTTGTCTCTCAAAAATAAATAAAACATTAAAAATTTTTTAAAAAGAGCATTTCTCTAATCTTCTTTCAACTACATCCTCCCTGCTGTAGTGCCTGACTACACAATAAATTATTCACTTAAACAGATTCCCATTATCATGGTTGCCTTTAGTTTGGTGAGGAAGCTCTTGATATGATGACTGGGAAAAGTCTCTCATAAAAATCTAATGGAAAATAGTAATCTTGATTTTTACCAAATGCATATTATCCACGTAAATCAAACTAATGGCAACTACCCAATAACATATTACAATTAATTAAAATTATGGGGTACATTTCTGTCATGATTTAAGCAAAATAGTACAGGGAGTGCAGAGAGGCTGTGGTCAAAACCCCTCTGCACAGAAATGGATTATTTATGTGAAGCAATGATTTTTCTTCAATGGAGTGACATTATCTCCACCCCAGGGAAGATTTGGCCTTGGTGTGAATGGAAGAAGACTCAAATCCCACCAACAGGACACAAGACCTGAGACTCATTTGCTATTCAGTTAGGCATTTTGACCCAACTCTGTGACATCTGCTTAGACTTAAGCTCTCTAAAGTCTTATGCAAAAGAATTTTAGCAACATCAGACACTGTACTGATAAATGTCTAATATAGAAGTAGATTTTCAAAAACTGGAAATGAGTACATGGGAGGCTTCCATTCATTGATCAACAGAATCCAGCACACTTCATGACATTGATTGCTATTCTGTCATCCTTCACAAATAACCATAAATTCGATGATTTGGTAACACTCTTTTCTTTTAATGTTTTATTTATTTCTAGGAGAGAAAGAGAGAGACAGCGTGACCAGGGGAGGGTCAGAGAGAGAGGGAGTCACAGACTGAAACAGGCTCCAGGCTCTGAGCTGGCAGTCAGCACAGAGCCCGACGCGGGGCTCGAACCCACGAGCCTCAAGATCATGACCTAAGTGAAAGTCGGACGCTTAACCGACTAAGCCACCGGGCGCCCCTCTCTTTCTTTTATAATGCATTTAGGTTGTTTCCTATCCCGTAAGCCCTTATTCTTCCTCCCTTCAGTGCACCCACTGAGATACACCTAGTACAAAAGAATGTCAATGCTTGGGGTTAGATGGAGAGTGTGGTTGTAACTGTTTTGTGAATGCTATTGAAAATTGACCTGAGAATCCGAAACAGACCTCCCTGCCTCAAAGATGCTTATCTCTAACAGCCATCTTCACCAGGTGCAGAAAACAATCAATATCATAAAAGGTCATGTAGGTTTATATTAAAAGGATCTTGGCAAGAAAGAGATGCTGCACTGGAACCTCCATCTGGGCTAATTGAGGAGAATGTAATAAGGAGAGGGTTTTCAAAGGTGTGGGTAGTGTGCAGGGAGATACCAAGAGAAAATGACCACAGAGCAGGCAACAGTAGGGGAGTGACTCCTCTAAAACCTGAAAGAACAGGCAGAGGGCCAAGTTGTTGGTCCCTGGAAATGTCAGCCGTATACAGTGGGTTGTCTGACAGCAGTGGCTGTAGATGAGGGAGGTCACCTAGCAAACCAGAAAGAATCAAACCATACTACCACTCTTCTCTCTTCCAATACCCTGCCATTGCTGACCAATGGCCAAATTCCAAAAGCTTCTACAGGGCGAGAAGCTCCATAGACATACAGTATGCAGGTCTGGTATTTAGGGTGCCTAACGGGGTAGAGAAGGGCGGAGAGTGGATCTAGAGAGGAAACAGATAATATTTTGAGAATATCTACAAAACGAGTGTAGGCCAATGACTTTAGTATAGAAAACAGCAAAGGACTGATTTAAATGACAATTCTGAAATTACATAAGCACAAAGCAATGCTCATCACCTAGTTTGTTCCTTTCATACACATATACTGACACATACTTCAATTAGGTCTGAGTATCCCATTGCTCAGAGCTAAACTACTCCTTACTTTCCTTATACTCTCAGCTCCCATACCTGCTCCTTCCTTACCAGCCTCACCATCAGATAGTTCATTGATCAAGGGACCAAGACAAAGACTTAGATTTATCTCCATCTCTCTTTCTTACCACAACCAAAAACATCAAGACCTATCAGTTTCACATACCACAAATATGTGGACTGTTGCAGTTGCTTGCCACCTCAAAATCCCTGCAAGCCATCTGTCATTTTACACCTACAGACTGTTTTAGTTACCTTAATCTAGGTTGAGTGACCAAACATACTGGTATGGCTGGGATTGTCCTAGTTTTCTCTTTTCATGGTATCATCCTGTAGATGATAAATTCTGTGGTCACCTTATAAGCTTCAGTCTCTACATAGTGCCTCCTAGATGGCCAAGTTCTTTTAGCCCAATGAATTCTTCAAGAATCAGTTAGTAGACCCCTGCCCTCATTTCCTACCACTATTGAGCTTGCACTCTTTGTTCCAGCAACAGATTTGAGATTCCACAGATGTACTTAGCTGCTTCATTCTTTTGTCTTTGTTCATGATCTCCTTTTGACCTAGAAGGCTCTGCCCTCTTCCATTTGCCCAGCTCATTCCAATGTATCCTTCAAGCCTCACTTAGACCTAATTTCCTCCAGGAAAGCCTTTCATGGTAACCCAGGCTGGGCCATGGAGCTCTGGCTTGTACTGCAACATCAGAATAACCCTTTGTGTGACATGGTAGCTTGTGATACTACCCAAGTGGGCAATTCTAAGCATTTGAACATCTGACTAATGTTTTGAGAACATGGATATGGGTGACTCTCTGAGGAAAGGCTGGTGCCCCACTCTGCAATCTCATTCCAAGTCCAGCTTGAAAGGGAAAATAATAAGATTCCCCACAAAGTTTTGGGAACTTGGGAGTGTGCCACAGCATGAAAGGAAGATACTGTGCAACATGGAAGAAAGCCTAGGTTGGTTTTGTTTCTCAAGGTTCCAGAGTGTCTTGGGATGACAGCCCAATTGTAAATGTGGCTTCCAGGGAAGTACAATAGTAGCTGAGATAGGGACTTTCATTATGAAATCAGGGGTGATGTTCTATATCCTGTGTGGTCTGTGGCCAGAATCTGATGCAACAATGCACATGTTGGCAGGTGCAGGTATGGACAGGTAACTACACCTGGGTATCAGCCTGGCCAACATGACAACATTATATCACCTCTGGAATCCTAGATCTAATCCTCAGGATTAGGAAAGGGGAAACAGCGAGTATTCTAAAATAACCTGGAATTTTTTGATGGAATGTGGACTCAGAAGAGAAATTAAATTCAGTAATGAAAAATAGTAACTCAACCTGCTTCACACACCTGAGAAAGCAGCCTTGCATTTATAACGATTCTCTTTTCATATCTATGTCCCATAGCCTGTATCAACACCAGGCACATCAAAATCACTCCTCAAAGTTTCCAGAAATCCACTTTCCACATACTTCCAGAAGACAACCCCTCCCTGAAACCAGTTAGTGTTCAGAATAAGAGAGGAAGGTGGGGATACTCTCTATCAGCATCATCCCTGAGCAGGGGAAATGGAATTTCAGGGGATGGAAGCAGGGAGATCTGCACATTTGAAGCCCAAGGATGTGTAATAGGTTTTTTAGGTGGGCAGGAGTGACCACCTTGGGCATCTTTTATGATATTTTGTGCGGGAAAAATGTTTGAACAAGATGACGGTTCCTGTAGGCAGAAGAAACAGTGTTACTTTCTATGGAATTAATAATCCATAATCTAATTCTATGGAATTAATAATCCATAATCTTAAAAACACTTTGATCCAATCACAGGTAAATATAAATATTGAAAGAATAAAATAAAATATTTATTTTAACAGAATTTTGAGACAACCTTTTTGAAAATTCAAAGTGCTGTCCTAATTACATCTCAAAGAAATAAGAGAAATTGAATAAACAGATTTTATATTCAGTTACTATGAGGGTATAATGGACAAAGGTCTCACACTCAAGTTCTACAGGAAGTAGAATAGTATGCAGGCCCATCTGTTACAAATTAAATAATATTCTGATTAAATGTGGGCCGAACACATAAGATGTCTTTTTCCTTCTTAAATAAATTATTGTCAAGTTAGTTTCCATATAACACCCAGTGCTCATCCCAACAAGTGCCCTCCTCCATGCTCATCACCCCCCTTCTCCTCTCCCCAACCCCCATCAGCCCTCAGGTTGGTCTCAGCATTCAAGAGTTTGCCTCCCTCCTTCTCCCCCGCTATTTTTCCCCTCCTCTCTCTTATGGTCCTCCATTAGCTTCCTACTAATCCACCTATACGTGCAAACATATGGTAGCTGTCCTTCTCTGCCTGACTTATTTCGCTCAGCATAACACCCTCTAGTTCAATCCATGTTGCTACAAATGGCCAGATTTCATTATTTCTCATTGCCATGTAATACTCCAGTGTATAGATAAACCACATCTTCTTGACCCATTCATCTGTTGATGGACATTTAGGTTCTTTCCATGTTTTGGCTACTGTTGAGAGTGCTACTAGGAACATTGGGGTCCATGTGCCCCTATGCATCAGCACTCCTGGGGGTATTTATCCCTTGAGTAAATTCCTAGCAGTGCTATTGCTGGGCCCTAGGGGAGTTCTATTGTTAATTTTTAAGGAACCTCCACACTGTTTTCCAGAGGGGCGACACCAGTTTACATTCCCACCAACAGTGTAGGAGGGTGCCCGTTTCTCCACATCCTCGCCAGCACCTAGAGTTCTCTGATTGGCTCATTTTAGCCACTCTGACCGGCATGAGGTGGTATCTCACTGTGGTTCTGATTTGTATTTCCCCGATGAGGAGGGATACTGAGCATCGTTTCATGTGTCTGTTGGCCATCTGAATGTCCTCTTTGGAGAACTGTCTGTTCATATCTTCTGCCCATTTCTTCACTGGAATATTTGTTTTTCAGGGTGTGGAGTTTGGTGAGTTCCTTATAGATTTTGTATACTAGCCCTTTATCTGATATGTCATTTGCAACTATCTATCTGTTCCCATTCCGTCGGTTGCCTATTAGTTTTATGGATTGTTTCCTTTGCCGTGCAGAAGCTTTTAATCTTGATGAGGTCCCAATAGTTCATTTTTGCTCTTGATTCCCTTCCCCTTGGGGATGTGTCAAGAAATTGCGGCCGTTGAGGTCAAGGAGATTTTTTTTCCTGCTTTCTCTTCTAGGGTTTTTATTGCTTTCTTTCACATTCAGGTCCTTTATCTATTTTGAGTTTATTTTTGTGTATGGTGTGAGAAAATGATCTAGTTCCATTCTTCTGCATGTTTTTGTCCAGTTCTCCCAGCACCATCTGTTAAAGAGGCTCTTCTTTTTCTATTGGATACTCTTTGCCGCTTTGTCAAAGAATAGTTGGCATACATTTTTGGGTCCAATTCTGAGTTCTCTTTTCTATCCCATTGGTCTATGTGTCTGTTTTTGTGTCAATACCATACTGTCTTGAGGTTACAGCTTTGTAGTATAGGCTAAAGTCTGGGATGGTAATGCCTCCCATTTTGGTTTTTTTCTTCAATATTACTTTGGCTATTCGGGGTCTTTTGTGATTCCATACAAATTTTAGAATAGTTTGTTCTAGTTTTGAGAAGAATGCTTGTGCATATTTGATTGGGATTGCATTGAATGTGTAGATTGCTTTGGGTAGTAATGACATTTTAACTATATTTATTCTTCAGACCCATGAGCTTGGAATATTTTTCGATTTCTTTTGTCTTTTTCAATTTCCTTCATATGTTTTCTATACTTTTCATCATATAGATCTCCTATATCTTTGGTTAGGTTTATTCCTAGGTATTTTATGGTTTTTTGTGCAATTGTGAATGGGATCAGTTTCTTGATTCCTCTTTCTGTTGTTCCATTGCTGGTGTATAAAAATGCAACCGATTTCTGTACGTTGATTTTGTACGCTGCAACTTTGCTGAATTCATGGATGAGTTCTAGTAGGTTTCAGGTGGAGTCTGTCGTGTTTTTAATGTAGACTATCATGTCGTCTTCGAAAAGTGAAAGTTTGTTTTCTTCTTTGCCAATTCTGATGCCTTTGATTTCCTTTTGTTGTCTGATGGCTGATGTTAGGATTTGTAGCACTTTGTTAAACAACAGTGGTGAAAGTGGACATCCCCGTCGTGTTCCTGATCTCAGGGGGAAAGATCTCAGTTTTTCCCCATTGAGGATGATGTTAGCTGAGAGCTTCTCGTAGATGGCTTTTATGAAATTTAAGTTCCTTCTACCCCGACTTTCTCAAGGGTCTTTATTAAGAAAGGATGCTGTATTTTGTCAAATGCTTTTTCTGCATCTATCCACAGGATCATATGGTTTTTATCTTTTCTTTTGTTAATGTGATGTATCCCATTGCTTGATTTGTGAATATTGAACCAGCCCTGTAACGCAGGAATGAAACCCACTTGATCTTGGTGGATAATTCTTTTTATGTGCTGTTGGATTCGATTAGCAAGTATCTTGTTGAGGATTTTTGCATCCATATTCATCAAGGACAGTGGCCTGTAGTTCTCTTTTTCTATTGGATCTCTGTCTGGCTTGGGAATCAAAGTCATGCAGGCTTAGTAGAATGAGTCCAGAAATTGTCCTTCGATTTCAATTTTTTGAAATAACTTGAGAAGAATGGGAATTCTGTTTTAAATGTCTGGTAAAATTCCCCAGGGAAGCCATCTGGCCATGGCTCTTATTTGTTGGGAAGTTTTTGATAACTGATTGATTTCCTCATTAGTTATGGGTCTGTTCAGATTTTCTATCTCTTCCTGTGTGAATTTTGGTAGTGCGTGTGTGTTTAGGAATTTGTGCATTTCTTCTAAGTTGTCCAGTTTATTGGCATATAATTTTTCATAGTATTCCCTGATAATTGCTTGTATTTCTGAGGGGTTGTTTGTAATAAGTCTATTTTCATTCATAATTTTGTCTATTTGAGTGCTCTCTCTTTTCTTTTTGAGACTCCTGGCTAGAGGTTTGTCAATTTTGTTTATTTTTTCAAAAAACCAACTCTTGGTTTCATTGATCTGTTCAACTGTTTCTTTGGTTTCTATGTTGTTTATTTCTGCTCTGATTTTTACTATTTCTCTTTTTCTACTGCGTTTGGAGTGCTCTTGTTGCTCTCCCTCTAGTTCCATTAGGTGAGCCGTTAGATTTTGCACTTGCACTTTTTCTAATTTCTTGAAATAGGCTTGGAATGCAATGTACTTTCCTCTTAGGACTGACTGCCACATCCCATAGAGTTTGGATTGCTGTATTTTCGTTTCCATTTGTTTTCATATATTTTTAAATTTCTTCTCTAATTGCCTTATTGCCCCATTTATTCTTTATTAGGGTGTTCTTTAACCTCCATGTTTTTGGAGGTTTTTCAGACTTCTTTCTGTGGTTGATTTTAAGTTCCATAGCATTGTGATCTGAAAGTGTGAATGGTATGATCTCAATTCTTTAATATTTATTGAGGGCTGCTTTCTGACCCAGTATGTGATCTGTCTTGGAGACTCTACCCTGCGCACTTGAGAATAAAGTGAATTCCATGGCCTCAGGATGTAGAGTTCTAAATATATCTGTCAGATCCATCTAGTCCAATGTGTCATTCAAGTCCATTCTTTCTTTAGTGATTTTCTGTCTAGCTAATTATTCATTGCTGTGAGTGGAGTATTAAAGTCCCCTGCTATTAGCATATTCTTATCCATAAGATTGTTTCTGTTTGTGATTGTTTTATATATTTAGGTAGTTCCATATTTGGTGCATAGACATTTATAATTGTTAGTTCTTTTTGATGGGTAGACTCTGTAATTATTATATAATGCCCTTCTTCATCCCTTTTTACTGCCTTTACTTTCGTCAAGTTTGTCTAATATAAGTATGGCTACTCCAGCTGTATTTTGACTTCCAGTAGCATGATAGATATTTCTCCATCACCTTACTTTCAATCTGAAGGCATCCTACAGTCTAAAACAAGTTCTTATAGACAACAAATAGATCGATTTTGTTTTTTGTCCATTCTGCTACCCTATGTCTTTTGATTGGAGCATTTAGTCCATTTACATTCAGCGTTATTATTGAATAATATGGGTTTAGAGTCATCGTGTCCTTTGTGTGGTTCATGGTTGTGGTAGTGTCTCTGGTACATTGTGTTACTTGCTACATTTCCCTCATAGAGTACCCCTCAGGATATCTTGTAGGGCTAGTTTAGTGGTGACAAATTCTTTCAATTTTTCTTTATTTGGGAAGAATTTTATCTCTCCTTCTATTCTGAATGACAAACGCTGGATAGAGCATTCTTGACTGCATATTTTTTGTATTCATCACATTGAAGATTTCCTGCCATTCCTTTCTGGCCTGCCAAGTTTTAGTAGATAGGTCTGTCACCACTCTGATAGGTTTCCCTTTGTATGTTAGGGCCCTTTTCTCCCTAGCTTCTTTCAAAATTCTCTCTTTGTCCTTATATTTTGCCAGTTCCACTATAATATGTCTTACAGAAGATCGATTCAAGTTACGTCTGAGGGGAGTTCTCTGTGCCTCTTGGATTTCAATGTCTATTTTCTTCCCCAGGTTGGGGAACTTTTCAGGTATAATTTGTTCAAGGACTCCTTCAGTGCCTTTCCCTTTCTCTTCCTGTTCTGGAATTCCTATGATAAAGATATTGTTACTTTTCATTGTATCACTCAGCTCTCAAACTTTCCTTTCGTGTTCCTGTATCAGTTTATCTCTCTTTCTCTCAGCTTCCTCTTTTTCTATAATTGTGTCTTATAAATCTCTTATTCTCCTTTCTGTCTCTTCAGTCAGTGTATTGGATGCCTCCATTTTATTATGTATATCATTTATAGCATTTTTTAATTGTTCACAACTATTTTTAAGCTCCATAGTCTTTGTAGCAATAGATTCTCTGATGGTTTCCATGACTTTGTCAAGCCCAGGGATTAATTTTATTACTATTGTTTTAAATTCTTGTTCAGTTATGTTGCTTATATCTGTTTTGAGCAGTTCTTTAGCTGTCATTTCTTCCTGGAATTTCTTTGGAGAAGATTTCTTCCATTTTGTCATTTTGGTTAGCTTTCTATCTCTTGTTAATTTTAAAAACTTGTTATGCACTCTGCCCCTTCAGGTGCTGCTGTATTAACCCAGAAAATTAATAGGCAACCAACGGAATGGGAAAAGATAGTTGCAAATGACATATCAGATAAAGGGTTAATATCCAGAATCTATAAGGAACTCACCAAACTACACGCCCGAAAAACAAACAACCCAGTGAAGAAATGGGCAGAAGATATGAACAGACACTTCTCCAAAGAGGACATCCAGATGGCCAACAGATACATGAAACGATGCTCAGCATCGCTCCTCATCAGGGAAATACAAATCAAAACCACACTGAGATACCACCTCACGTCAGTCAGAGTGGCTAAAATGAGCCAGTCAGAGAACTCTAGATGCTGGCGAGGATGTGGAGAAACGGGCACCCTCCTACACTGTTGGTGGGAATGTAAACTGGCACAGCCCCTCTGGAAAACAGTGTGGAGGTTCCTAAGGAAACTAACAATAGAACTCCCCTATGACCCAGCAATAGCACTGCTAGGAATTTACCCAAGGATACAGAAATGCTGAGGCATAAGAGCACGTGTACCCCAATGTTCATAGCAGCACTCTCCACAATAGCTAAAACATGGAAAGAGCCTAAGTGTCCATCAACGGACGAATGGATCAAGAAGATGTGGTTTATCTATACACTGGAGTATTACATGGCAATGAGAAATAATGAAATCTGGCCATGTGTAGCAACATGGATGGAGCTTGAGGATGTTATGCTGAGCGAAATAAGTCAGACAGAGAAGGACAAATACCATATGTTTGCACGTATAGGAGGATTAGGAGGAACTTGATGGAGGAAAAAGGGGGAGAAGAAGGGGGGAAATGGTGGGGAAAAGGGAGAGAAGCAAACCATGAGAGACTCTTGAATGCTGGTAAAAACTGAGGAC
>JAESUZ010001227.1:0-99872 GCA_017311185.1 Proteles cristata cristata | reverse complement strand
GGGGTAAGTCCCGGCCTGCCCAAGGGCCCAAGGGGCTGCTCCCACCAGGGATGTCCTCCGCCGGGGGGGGAGGGGGGTGTCCCTGAGCCATGGAGGTGACGGAAGTGACAGAGGGTCATGGAGATGGTAATGACGAGGCCATGAAGGTGGGCTCTTGCTGACCAGCAGGGCAGCCAGTCCCGGTGCTGGGGGACAGTTGGGGCCCCCAGCGGGCATCCCACTTGAAGGTGCCCCCGGGGACCCTGGACACCCCGGCGGCTGGCTGAATGGTATGGAGGCGCTGCAGCCTTTGCGAGGAGCCCTGACCCCCAAGCCCATGGTGGCTGCTGCCCAGCTTCAGGGGAGCAGAGGGCGCGGAGGGGCGGGGCCATGCTGGCGACTCGAGGTCCACCGAGTCCTCTTCTCAGCCCCTGCTGAGCCACTGGCACTGGTGACGTCCGCGGGCCCTCCCCTGGGGGCAGGCAGCGCCGGCAGCCTCAGAGCCAGGAAGGCCTTCCGGAGAGCGGCCGTGGCAGGAGGTCTGGGGGAAGGCCGGCCGTGTCCCCAGGACCCAGGCCCGGCTGCTGCCCTGGCACTTGTGAGGGGCTGGGGGGTGCCGCCGGGGCGGCCCGGCGCAGCAGGCAGGGGCCACGCGAGGCCAGGCGCGGACACTGGGTGCAGACGCAGGAGGGCCAGTACCGCCCGCCCGTCTCGCCCCAGGTGTCCTGTGAGCCACTTGCCCTGGCGGCCTGCGGAGCCCTGACCCTCCGCCGCCAGGGCCCGGGGGCAGGCCTGGGGCCCGAAGCTCGGTGTGCGAGTGCTCACGGGGAGTGTGCAAGGGGGCTGTGGCCCGGGTGAGGGTCTTGAGATGAGTGGTGCTGCGTGGGCCTGGGTGCTGAGCGGAACGGGCAGGGCCCACCAGCTGGCCCACCATGCGTCCTTGGTGCTCATAGCTGGGTGCTCCCAGAGAAGCCCCTCCCCCGTTCCCCTCCCCCGCCTCCAGGGCTGTCCTCATGCCCGCGTCCGACCTCCAGCCCAAGGCCCCTCCCGGTGCCCACATCCTTGACCCCATCACCCCCTCTGGCACGGGCTGCGGAGGACAAAGCTGGTGCTGGCAAGGGTGCTCCCCACGTCCAGGGGAAGGCGCTGGCTGCATGCGCCCTCACCCCCAGTAAGGCCAGCTGGGGCGGGGGGAGGGCAGCCTCCAAATACCATGAGCTCGAGACGCAAGGGCAGGGATTGGTGCCCCCGTCGGCTGCCCCCAGGAGGCCAGGAGGGCAGAAGGAGTGGTCGCACCTGTGCTAGCCCCTGGCTCTGGCGCAGGGACGGTGGGGGGGGCCTGGGGTAACGCTGCTCTCCTGCTCTCCTCCCGCAGGGGTGTGCCCGCCGGAGCAGCTGGTGCGGCAGGCGGAGGGTCCTGGCCAGGCAGTGCCCCCTACTGGTTACCCAGGCTCTGCAGGGGTTGTGGGAGAGCCGGCACATGGCCAGGCCCAGCAGGTGGGCTGAGGGGGGCCAGGTGTGCAGGGAGCCAGGCTGGATGAGCACACGGTCCTCTCTCTCCTGAGCTGTTTTCCAGGTAGAGGTGAAGCCTCTGGGGGGCACTGATCCGAGGCTCAGGATCGGGACGCTGGGCAGCAGGTCACATGGGGGTGGCCGGGCAGACCTGGTGGGGCCGGCGGAGCTCGTAGCCAGTGAGGAAGGGCTGTAGCCTGAGAGCAGCTGGGCCCAAGCCCTGCAGGTACCTTAGAAGTCTGGGGGGATTGGGAACAGCACACCCCAGAGTCCTGGGGGAGGAGAAAGGTGACCCCAGAGCAGCTAGACAACCTGGGGGCTGTGTGCTGGGGCCCTGCCTGCCTGCGGAACAGCCCCGCCCCCTTGAGAGTCAAGAAGGAAGGAAAGCTGGCGCAGGCACCGTGACCGGGATTTTCGTGGCAATTTCCAGAGTTGGCTCTCATCTCTTGTGCAGCATCATGTCCCCACGCCAAGGCCACCCGCTCTCCCAGCAGGGGGCAGGCCCTGCTGCCAGCCTCCAGAGGCACGCTCGTCCAGCCGAGGACAGTGGCTCTGGGGACAGCACTGTTCAAACGCCAAGCCGTCCTGGGAGCAGGGGCAGAGAGGGTGAACCTTCCACCTTCTCTTAGCAAGTCAAGCTCAGCGTTGCTAGCGGTGACTCCCGTTTATGCAGTAACTGGAAGGAAAACATATATTTGGAGCAAGATGTAAAGAACTTCAATTCTGAAGTACAGGTCGGCCATCTCTCGTGGTTTAAGGCGCCCTTGACGCCCGGCCTGAGAGTCAGCAGATGCGTCCTCCCTGGCCGCACCTTCCCGTCGTCCTGTAGCACAGGGACAGTGGGGCTGGGAAGGGCGGCGGAGTCCCAGACCCCTGCCCTGCCAGGTTCAGTTCTCAGAGTGGGGGACTGTCTGAGTTTGCACAGGCTGAGTGGCTTAAACAACAGGAACGAAAAACGAGGGACACCTGAGTAGCTCAGTCGGTTAAGTGTCAGACTTCAGCTCAGGTCATGGTCTTGCAATATGTGGGTTCAAGTCCTGCCTGGGGCTCTGTGCTGACAGGTGGGAGCTGGGAGCTGCTTCGGATTCTGTGTCTCCCTCTCTCTGCCCCTCCCCCACTTGCACTCTGTCCCTCTCTCTCAAAAATAAATAAACATTAAAAAAAAAAAAAAAGAAATGGAAAACAAATTGACTCCCAGTTCAGGAGTCTGGCAGTCCAGGGTCAAGCAATGGGCTGGTTTGATTCCTTCTGAGGGAGCGGGGGAGGGTTTGTTCCAGGCCGCCTTCCTTGGTTCGTGGGTGGTTTCCTCCCTCTGTGTGTGTCTGTCCTGGTCTCCCCTTTTCATGACAGCAGCCGTCAGGGCTTTAGGAGGCCCATCTTAATTGATTACACCTGCAACGACCTTCCAAACGAGGTCATGTTCTGAGGGGCTCAGGGGTTAAGACTCTGATACACGAGCTTGGGGGGGACGCAATGCCACCCCTAACAGGGAATACGCCGTCGGCTCACCCGGCTGTCGGCATCTGGGCCCGTCTGCGGAGAGGCCCCCTCCGCCGGCCGTGCCCCGAGGCCCACGGCTGCCCCGGCCCACCTGTGTCGGGCCCCCTTGCCAATGGAGGGGTGGCATGAGGCACGGGGGGGCAGGATACGGGAAGCACTGAGGGGGGCAGAGGTAGGAGGGCCGCTCTGAGGACAGGGGTTCCCGTGGGAGCCGGGGGTGGGGACAGCCTCTTCCTGCATCTTTGCCCGAGGGCCCGGCCCTCCAAGGAGGGGCTGCCTTTGGGGCACCAACCCCCCGGGCCTGCTGCTCGAGCCAGGGGGCCGCCACGGAGACGTCAGCCTGCCCCCGCGCCCCCCCGGCTGGGCGGCGCCTCCTGGAGGAAAGGTGACGCTCTCCAAGGGCGGCTCGGGGAGGAGCTGCCGCACTAGCCCAGAGGCTGAGGCAGGCCACGCCGTGCAGGCCCACAGTGGGGCCCGTGGCAGAGCACCGCAGCCCACACGGCCACCGCCTCGGCCACCGCCTCGGCCAGGCCACCTAGCGTGTCAGGCGCCCTGGGACAGCCTCCTCGGACCCTCCGGCCCACAGGGCCTCTAGAGGAAGCAGGACAGCGGGCCAGGACAGGGCCGCCAGCTTCCGGACACGATGGCCACAGGGAGAGCAGTGGGCAGGACTGTGCACAGGGGCAATCGCGTCACTGGCCTCCTGACACACACCCCCCAGTTCCCCGAGGCCCCTCCCTGCTGGGCAGGTCTTGCAGGCCAAGGCCCGGGGGCTGCTGAGCAGAAGCTCGGGCTGCGGCTCTGGGAAGGCGCTGGCTCTGAGAGGTGCTGATCAGGGTCAGCGTGGGGCTCTGGGGAGCAGGACAGTCGCCCAGGCTGGCCCCTCAGGGGGTCTGGAGAGAGCTGACCCAGAGGCCACCGTGGGAAACTGGAGACGAAGGGGAGGACCAGTGGGCGCAGTGGAGGCGGGGCAAGCTGCAGCTGCGCGTGCGAGAGCCCCAGGCCCGGGCAGCCTCTCACCTCCTTCCCACGGTGGGGGGTGGGGGGCTGGGGCACACCTGGATGCCATGGCCTGGTGACCCTGCTGCCTGCATGGCTTGGCCGTGGGGAGGAGGGGCTCCGAACCCCTTTCTGGGCCACAAGCCACAGGCAGCACAGCCACGCTTCCCGGCGGGACAGTGGGGATGGTGTGCCGGGGCCTCGTGGGCTGGCTGGGCAGAGATGCGCTGGGCCAGCCCACCTTGCTGGGACACGGACCTGGGCCAGAGCTCACTACCCTGTGGGGCTCTCCAGTGGCCAGCAGCAGCCACACAGAATGGCAAGTGTGGGTGACATGGATGGGGACTGGTGCACGGGTGGCCGGGGGCAGGGAGCCTCGGTGAGCAGGCGGGGGTGGGGGCAGAGCCCCGGGAGCGGACCCCTGCAGCCTCCACCCCAGAAGCGCCTGCGGCTGCACAGGCGTCTCAAGGTACGTACGGCACCTGTCAGGGTGGCCCTGTGTGAGTATGTGGTCAAGAATGCACCAGGCAAAAAAAAAAAAAAAGAAAGAAAGAAAGAAAAAGAGAAAAATGGGGCACCTGGGGGGCTCAGTCAGTTAAGCGTCTGACTTCAGCTCAGGTCATGATCTTGTGGTTCGTGGATTCAAGCCCCGCATCGGGTTCTGTGCTGACAGCTCAGAGCCTGGAGCCTGTTTTGGATTCTGTGTCCCCCTCTCTCTCTGCCCCTTCCCTGCTTTCTCTCTATCTCAGAAATAAATAAACATTTTTAAAAAATTTAAAAAAAATGAACCAGGCAAAGGTGAGGGCTGGGGGGCAGGGAGACTGAGTCCTCAGGGCAGGGACTGGGGGATGGAAGAGAGGCCTTGGGCTCTGCCTTGGTGGGGTGTGGGGGCCGAGGGGCACCAAGGTCGTGCCCCCAAGGTTCTTTGCCTCTATCCCCAAAACCTCTAGCAGCCATTGCCTCAGAAGGCCGGTGCCAGGGCGGCGTCTGAGAGGAGGGCCCGGCACTCTGGCCTCCTCTGAGCCCAGGAGGAGGTGGGGTGAAGCTGGGACATCTCTTCCAACAGGGGAGCCTGCGGGGGACACAGAAACACCAGTTCTTCCAAGGTCAAGGCCAAGGCCAAGGGCACACAGAGGGGAGCCCCTGCGGACACTTTGGTACGGCAAGGACCTAAGCAGCAGGGGAGGGAGCTGACCCCCGCCCCCCACCAAGCAGACCCAGCAGGCGGCCAGCAGCGTCCCTGGGGGCAGAGGGGCTGTGCTGACCCCTCCTGGCTGTCCTGCCCTCCGGCAATACAGTTGCGTTTTAGAAAGTGAAAGGGCTGGCCAGTTGTGCCTTTCCTTTACAAAGTTCACTCAAACTCCCTGAGAGGCTGGGGCGGGGGATGGACCCCTCTCCCAGCACCCTGCCCCCACCTCCTCTCCTTCAACTCTGGGGGAGGGGTCAAAGGTACAGGAGGGAGAGGGCAGCTGCCCGCCTGTAATTCGGGGGGGCCATTCCTCACCTGGGGTGTTCACAGATGGCCAGCCTTCTGAGGGGCGTGCCTGGGGAGCCGGCAGGCCCCGCGGGGTTCCGGGTACCCACCCGCCCCATCCGGATTCAGGGCGCGCCCCCCATCCCCAGGCCGCCGCCCCCAGATGAGGGCGGAGCCGGCTGGTTTAAATTCCGGAGGCGGCAGCGCCCTGCCAAGCTGCGATCCGATCTGAGGGACTGTGTTCGTTCGTGTTCGTTCGGAGCCAGGTTGCCGCGCAGGCAGGTGGGACACCGGACCGACCCGGGCAGGCCATGGAGCGAGAGTGAAACTCTGATGGGCGCTGGGCTGGGTCCGGGAGGCTGAGGCAGCGCACGTGGGGGGGCCAGGGGCTCTGGGCTCTGGCTGGGCTGCTTGCCGGCCCCCGGCGGCTGCACTCCCTACCACCCCTGCTGGGTGAGGGTCCAGGTTACTAGCAGGGTCGTGGGAGGTGTGGCCCCAGCGGGGTGGGGTCCGCCCGATCCACGGTTTCCCCAGCAAGGCTGGGGTGCGCTCGGGCGGGGCGTGGAGGACAGGTTCCTCCTGCCGCCCACCCTTCAGGGTGGAGGGTGGAGGCCTTAGCAGAGGGAGTGAGTGGCGGGAGGGAGTCAGGGCCCCGGGCGGAGGTAGTTAGGATGACAGGTTGAGGGGGCGGTGCCGCCTCTGGCTGGGAAGTGACCAATCCGGGAAGCTACCTGCTGTCCCGGTGCCGGCGCGGGCGGGCACAGGGACACTGCGTGGGGTCATCTCAAGATCCAGCACGGCAGAGGCCGGAGGGGCGCTGCCCTCCCTACGCCCACCTGCCCTGCCAAGCTCCTCCTGCGGCGGGTCTCTGCCCCGTGGAGGTGAGTGGGACCCCTTGTGGCTGCCCTCAGCGGGACAAAGGCCAGGGCAGCCTGGCTCTGTCCTTACCTTCGGGCTCAGGTGCGCGGCCAGCCCTCTGCCCTACTCCTGTCCCCGTCCCTGGGCTGGAGAGGGGTGCCGGGCTGGAGAGTCGAGGAACGCAGACCCCCCCTCCTCAGGATTGTCCTCCCTCCCCTCTTCGCCAGACCCCCACCCCCCAGGGCACAGGAAGATCCTCTTCCGTCTCAGATTCCCTTTCCCTTCCTGGGAAATTTGCGCAGCCTCTCTGCCCAGCCCCAAGGCCCGCGGCCCTTGGGTCACACACCTGCCCACCTTCTGCTGGTGCCCACCTCTGTGGGACACCATTCTTTTGTCTTCCGTGACATTGGGCTGGCCAGGGTCTCCCGCCCTTGAAGCCACCCCCTCCCCCACTCCCCGGGCCCTGGACACCAGTCACGTGCCCTGGTCTTCCCTCCCGAGCTCCAGACCCCTCTGTCCAGCTGCCTTCCAAAGGGCCCCACGGCCGACTCCGGTCCCGCTCCCAGCATCCTCCTCATGTTGCGCTGGGCGGAGTCCAAAGAGACTCCTACCTGGCCCAAGGTCATTGTCAACCAAATAAGGGGCGTGGCCCAACGGCCACAGGCACAGGGCCTGTTCTGGCCTTCGGACCCCACTTCCTGCTCCCTCAGGCTCCCGAGTCCCCTTCCTCCCATCATGAATCCCCTTTGCTTTTTTAATTGTTTGATGTTTATTTATTTTTGAGAGAGAGACAGCGTGGGCAGGGGAGGGGCAGAGAGAAAGGGAGACACAGAATCGGAAACAGGCTCCAGGCTCCCAGCTGGCAGTCAGCACAGCCCGACGCGGGGCTCGAACCCACGAACCGTGAGATCATGACCTGAGCGAAAGTCGGACGCTCAACAGACTGAGCCCCCAGGTGCCCCGCTGTGACCCCCTTTTGTTCAAGAAACCGGAACATCTTATCCCCGGAGCTGGTGCCTGCTCTTCCCCTTCGGGCGCTGCCCCTCCCCAGGCACAGCCCTGTGCAGGCCAAGGGCTACCCACAGCCATGCCCACGTGGCTGCGCCTGCCCCCACCGTGGCCCCAGATGTCCTTCCTTCCCTTCGCTGCCTGCTGAGGTCCCTCTCCTCTCCCCACCCTTGACCTTTGCCAAGGGAAAAGCACGCTTTTCAAGCCAGCCCAGTGGCCGTGTGACCTGGCGCTCCTGCGGAGGCGGGCAGGGCTGCCCCGGGCTCACAGACCCGCTGAAGGCAGTCCCGGCGCGAGGCGCCCTGTATGAAGGAAGCGGGCTGCTCATCGGGGCGGTGGGCAGCCAAGCGCGAGTCCAGGCCAGGCCGCAGAAGCAGGGACTGACGCGAGCGCGTTGGGGAGTGGCTTCGGGGTGGCCCCTGGGGAAGGGAGGACGTGACCAGGAGTGAGCCGGCCTCTAACGCAGCGCCACTCACCGCCGTCACACCGGGCCTTGGAACTCTGCTCCCAGGGCGCCTGCAGGCCGCTCTTCCTGGGGGAACGCGTGGGAGACGGCGGACCCGTGGGCCCCCAGCCCCGGCCGCTGCCAGGGCCTCGGCTCCAGGCTCCGCTCCTCCTTCCCCTCGCCCCACCCCCACCTCACGTCTGCCGGGCCTGGTGCTCACCTGGGGTGTGCACACCCTCACCCGAGGCCCCCTCAGGCGGCTACACGTGTCCACTAGCTGCGGGAACGGCCACGCCCCTGCCCCACCCTGCACGAACTCTCCCCCACCCCACACAGACCCTGCCTCCCCGTGGTGGTCGGCTCACCCCTCTACTGGGCTCTTGGTCCTGGACACGAGGAGCCAGGGTGGCCCGGAGCCGCCTCGGCCTTCAGCTCAGCGGGACTGACCCCAGAGCTGCAGGAACGGGGAGCAGGGTCATTGGCGGCATGGCGGGCGGCTGCGTCTGCTCCCATCGCTTGGTTCCTGGACCCACACGGTCCCGCTGTGGGGATCAGGCACAGCACATTCCAGAGGGGGCACCCCTGACCCCGGGGGCCGGGGCCATCGGTGGGCCGGCGCTGGGGCCTGCCTGCGCCGCACAGACCCAGCTGCCCACGTGGCCTCTGCAGTCCAGCTGGTCACTCACAGCCGTTTGTGATCAGCCAGAGCCTTGTTGCTTAGCAATGCGCCCCCCACCCCCACCCCCGGTGTGCTCCACACTAGCTCCCATCCCAGAGGCCTGATCCTGCACTCCATGTACTCGGAAAGCGGGCAGACCGGGGCACTTCCCCGAGCCCGGCTCACACGGTCCTCCGAAGCCTCGCCCAGTGTCTGCCTGGTCCTGGCACTACCAGTCTGAGCTGAGCAGCACACAAGCTGCAGGGGCCGGGAAGGGCTCCTCATCTGTGTAGGGAAGGGGTGAGGCAAGGTTTCACCCACTCCCAGGAGCTGGGTTTGCATGAGGGCCTCATGTCAAGTCGGGGGCTGAGCCAGTGCAGCCCCAGGATGGGCCAGGCAATCCCCGAGGGGGCAGAGGTGGGGACCGTGTGCCTGAAGGAGTCCTTAAGTCCCAGACGGGCTCCGGGTCACGCCTCGAAGCGCCCAGCCTCCCAGATGTGTGTGTTGATAGAGACTCAGCTTCTAACTGTCACTGCGGGGGGGGGAGGGGGGGCGGCTGCACCCACTGGGCCGTGCTGCCCCCGGCACAGCGCTGGCGCTGAGGCCTCCCATGGACGCCTCCTGGTCACTTACTGACCCCACCCTGCTCCTGGGCTGGAGGTCGGTGGAGAGAGCAAGAGCCGGGAAAGCCACCTTGAGCGACACAGTGGTCAACCTGCAAGCCGTGGAAGCTGTAGGACACGAGAGGGGCCGGCGCCCCACATGGGGCCGCTGGGGGCGCGTGAAGGCGTGAGTGATTCAGGGCTCAGGCCTTCAGGGGGGATGTGGGTGAACCCCTTACAGAACACTGGCAGTTGCGGGGGTGCAGTGGGGTTCGAGGCACCTCATGCGTCCAGGACATGTGGTTCCCAGGCTCCAGGACAGGCTGGACTTGAGATGCAGATTTGGGGGGCCAGGGGCAGTGTGAGCGGCTCCCTGATTTAATGGGCAAGTGGAGGCAGAGCAGAGACCTGTCACCAGTGAGAAGGCCCCACACCCGTGACCCAGAGGCAGGCAGTGAACTCCAAAACGCATTGGTTGAGTTTGGCGACCACAGTCCCAGGTCACTTTAGCGGAGCTGCGGAGTGGGGCCTGAGCCTCGTCCCCAGGCCCACAGGGGCACAGACGGGGGCTGGGGGCTGGGTGGAAGGCCAGGACAGGCGTGCTCAGGCTCTGGAGCAGACAGACAGCCGGCGCCAGCGGGAGCGAAGGGCAGGCCTGCACCGGGGCCTGTGGGCGCAGTTCTGCAGAAACGGGGTGTGGGCCGGTTCAAAGGGCGGAGGAGGGAGGAAGGCCATGGCCGGCACAATTACCACAACTCCAGCGGCTTAAAACAACAGTGCCTCCTTCTCTCACAGTTCAAGGGGCCAAAATCTGAAATCAATGCTTCTGCACTTGGTGGTGGCCCTTGATGCGTCTGGGCTTGTAGCCGCTCCAGACGCGCCCCGTGGGCTCCCTCCTGTGCCTCTGTCTTCCTGTACAGACTCAAGTCACGTTGGAATGGGGCCATTCCTCCTCCATGACCTCAACTGAATTACATCTGCAAAGACTTTTGTTTTTTAATTTATTTAATGTTTTATTAATTTTTGAGAGAGAGAGAGAGACAGTGTGAGCAGGGGAGGGTCAGAGAGAAAGGGAGACACAGAATCCGAAGCAGCTCCAGGCTCTGAGCTGTCAGCACAGAGCCCGACGTGGGGCTCGAACCCATGAACCGTGAGATCAACACCTGAGCCGAAGTTGGACTCTTAACCGACTGAGCCCCCCAGGCCACTGCAAAGACTATTTCCAAATAAGGCTATAGTCATTGGTACTGGCAGTTAGCGCTTGGATATACCTTTTGGGGGAACACGGCTTAACCCCGGGGGGAAGGGACAGGCCTGGGTGGAGGAGGTCGGTGTGCGGATGGGACATGAGGCACCTGTCACTGCTGTCCAGAGACCTGGGGCACACAGCTGTCCTGAGACAGGTCAGCTGTGGGGCCGCTGGGGCCCTGAGCCAGCTGACCAGAGACCTGCCATCCCCATGGCCCCCGAGGACCGCCACGTACGCGGAGTCTGTGGTCTCTCAGGCCCCCACAGACAAGTACGGGCCCAGAGACACTGTAGCGCAGGGAGCACAGGGATCGGAGTGGGCAGAGAAGGACACGGAGCCAGGCTGGGGCGGAAGACCGTGGGGGCTTCCGGCTGGAGCCCAGTGGGGATCTGGGAAGGAACGGAGGCCCGAGCAGAGGCTCCAGAGTGGGGTGGGGATTTGGAGGAGGCGACTGGAAGAGGGAAGGGTGCTGATGTCCATGAACCCAAGGGGTGGCGGGACAGGGGAGGCGCTCTGGGGAGCAGACAGGAGGTTTGGGTGAGAAATGGGGGGAGGGGCTCTGGCCCAGGTGGCCCGGCCCCCGCAACAGGGCCCCGGGTGCAGGAGCTGAGGGTATTGGGCTGGGATGGGGGGCAGAGGATGGCCTGTGGGACAACAGAGCCCACGCATCCCGCAGGCCGTGCTGGCTGGGCTCGGGTCCCTCATGGTCCCTCCTGGGAGCCCACAGGACAAGGCCAAGGGCCTTACCTAAATGCTCCTCCCCATCCCTCAGGAGGGCCAGCCATGTCTGGAGGCTGACTCAGGGTCTGTGAGTGACCTCTTGAGTGTCTCCCTGTCTGTCTGGGCCAGTCCAGGACCCCTAACAGAGCCTTTCCACCCCATACAGGGAGCGGAGGCAGCAGACCCCGGGGGAGCGAGTTCTAGACAACAGGCTGAGCAGGATGAATGGCCACGCCTCTCCCCCTCTTGATGTCCTGGTCACCGACGGCACCGAGCCGGCCGTCGTCCCCAAGACCACGAAGGCCATGCCGGGAACCAGCACCCCCTCCGGGCCCCAGTCCGCCCAGCCCAAAAGCATCGCCGGGGTGTACGTGGAGGCCTCCGGCCAGGCACAGAGCCTCTATGCTGCCATGAAGCAGGGCCTCCTGCCGGCCGAGCTGGGGCTGGCGCTGCTGGAGGCCCAGGCGGCCACCGGAGGCCTCGTGGACCCCACGCAAGGCTGCTGCCTCCCTGTGTCTGAGGCCCTGCGGCAGGGCCTGGTCGGCCTGGAGCTCAAGGAGAAGCTGCTGGTGGCTGAGCGCGCCGTCACTGGCTACCCCGACCCCTACGGTGGTGAGAGGCTGGCGCTCTTCCAGGCCATCGGGAAGGAGGTGGTAGACAGAGCTCTGGGCTGGGGCTGGCTGCAGGCCCAGCTGGCCACGGGGGGCCTGGTGGATCCCGTCCGGGGCGCACGAGTGGCCCCAGGGCCGGCCTGCATGCAGGGCCTCCTGGATGAGGAAGCATGGCGTGGCCTGTCTGACAGCAAGGCCAGCGACGGCGGCCCCGGCTTCCTGGACCCCAACACGCTGGAGCGGCTGCCGTACGGCGAGCTGCTGGGCCGCTGCGTGAGGGCCCCGGGCACGGGGCTGGCCCTACTGCCCCTCACGACCACTTTCCACACCCTGAGCGGGGCAGTGAGCTTGGCCGAGCTGCTAGAGGTGGGGGTCCTGGATGAGGAGGCCGCCCGGGACCTTCGGGAGGGCAGGCTGCCGGCCCGGGCGCTGAGCACGAGGGCCGACGTGAGGCGGTACCTGCAGGGCACCGGGGGGGTCGCGGGGGCCGTCCTGCTGCCCACAGGTCACAAGAAGAGCTTCTACCAGGCCGCCGCCGAACACCTGCTCCCGATGGGCACCGCGCTCCCGCTCCTGGAGGCCCAGGCCGCCACCTGCACGCTGGTGGACCTGGCCACCGGCCAGCGGCTCAGCGTGGATGAGGCGGTCAGGTCAGGCCTGGTCGGCCCAGAGCTCCACAGGCAGCTCCTGGTGGCGGAGGAGGCCGTGACGGGGTACCATGACCCCTTCAGCAGCACCCGAGTGCCTCTCTTCCAGGCCATGAAGAAGGAGCTGGTGGACAGGCCTCTGGCCCTGCGGCTCCTTGATGCCCAGCTGGCCACAGGTGGGCTAGTGTGTCCGGCCCGTAGGCTCCGGCTGCCCCTGGAGGCTGCCCTGCGCTTCGGATGCCTGGACGAAGAGACTCAGCAGTGTCTCTCCCAGGCCACTGGCTTCTGGGACCCCGGCACGCAGGAAAGCCTGGGCTATGAGCAGCTGCTGGCCCACTGCGTCACCGACCCAGAGACGGGGCTGGCCTTCCTTCCCCTCCTGGGGGGCGCCCTTACGGAAGAGCCCCAAGGACTCCCATTCATTGACCATAGCACCCGGCAGGCTTTGAGCGAGGCCATGAGCACCGTCTCTGCGGGGCCGTTCCAGGGCCAGCCCGCATCTCTCTGGGAGCTGCTCTTCTCAGAGTCCATCCCTGTGGAGCAGAGGGCGGCACTGGCCCAGCGTTACAAGGAAGGCACCATCTCGCAGGAAGAACTGGCCGCCGTGCTGAGGGCCACCTTCGAGCAGGCTGCAGCCGCGGCCAGGACCACCTTTACCGGCCTGAGGGCTCCTGTGACACCAGGCGAGCTGCTGAGAGCAGAGATCATCGACCAGGACGTGTACGAGCGGCTGGAGCAGGGACAGGCCACGGCCCAGGAGGTGGGCCAGCTGCGCACGGTGCGCAGGTACCTGCAGGGCACCGGCTGCGTCGCGGGCCTGCTGCTGCTGGGCTCCCGGGAGCGGCTGGCCGTCTACGAGGCCCGCGGGAGGGGGCTCCTCAGGCCCGGCACCGCCCTCACCCTCCTGGAGGCGCAGGCGGCCACGGGCTTCATCCTCGACCCAAAGGAGAACAAGAGATACTCTGTGGCGGAGGCTCTGAGGGCTGGCCTCATCGGGCCCGATGTGTTTGCAAAGCTGCTGTCGGCCGAGCGCGCCGTCACCGGCTACACCGACCCCTACACCGGGGAGCGCATCTCCCTCTTCCAGGCCATGAAGAGGGACCTCATCGTGCGCGACCACGGCGTCCGCCTGCTGGAGGCCCAGATCGCCACGGGCGGCATCATCGACCCGGTGCACAGCCACCGCCTGCCCGTGGACGTGGCCTACCAGCGCGGCTACTTCGACGAGGAGATGAGCCGCGTCCTGGCGGACCCGAGCGACGACACCAAGGGCTTCTTCGACCCCAACACGCACGAGAACCTGACCTACGGGCAGCTGCTGGAGCGCTGCGTGGAGGACCCCGAGACAGGGCTGCGCCTGCTGCCCCTGAAGGGAGCACAGCCCCCCGTCGTGGATGGCGCCACCCGACAGGCCTTCCAGAGCCTGCTACTGTCGGTGAAGTTCGGGCGCTTCCAGGGACAGAGGGTTTCCGCGTGGGAGCTGATCAACTCTGAATACTTCAGCGAGGACCAGAGGAGGCAGTTCCTGCAGAAGTACCGGCAGCGCAGCCTCTCCCTGGCGCAGGTGGGACAGTGGCTGGAGAGGGAGATGGGGAGGTGGGCGGACGTCTCGCTGCCTGGGCTGCGGGGCCGGGTCATGGCCTACCAGCTCTGGGAGGCCCACGTCATCGACCGGGAGCTCCTGGAGCGGGTGCTGGAGGGGACGGTCATCCCCGAAGCCCTCCTCCGCATGGACGGCGTCCAGAAGCGCCTGCAGGGCTCCGGCGCCCTCGGCGGCGTGCTGCTGCGACCCTCCGGCCGGCGGCTCAGCCTGTACGAGGCAGTGAAGCAGAAGGTGCTGGCGCCGGGGGTGGCCCTCGCGCTGCTGGAGGCCCAGGCGGCCACCGGAGCCCTCATTGACCCCCACAGCCTGGAGACCCTGTCGGTGGAGGAGGCCGTGCGCAGGAAGCTGGTGGGGCCGGAGCTGTACAGGCAGCTGAAACAGGCCGAGGACGCTGTCACCGGCTTCAGAGACCCCTTCTCTGGGAAGCGGGTGTCCCTATTCCAGGCCATGAAGAAGGGGCTCGTCCCTGAGGAGCAGGCCGCCCGCCTCCTGGATGCCCAGCTGGCTACAGGCGGGGTCATTGACCCCATGGGCCACTTCCACCTCCCCACGCCCGTGGCCACCCGGCGAGGCCACATAGACCAGGACACGGAGCGAGCCCTGTGCGGCTCGTCCGAGACCTTCCCCGCCCCGGACGGCCGGGGACGCAGCAGCTATGCCCGGCTCCTGGCGCAGTGTCACAGGGACGAGGCTTCTGGCCTCCCCCTCCTGCCCCTACCCGAAGGCGCCCCGGCCAGCCCCACCGACGAGCAGGTCCAGGAGACTCTGCGGGCGGAGCAGGGGACCGAGGGCGGCAAGTCCCTCTGGGAGCTGCTGGGCTCTGGCCACTTCACTGAGGAGCAGCGGAAGAGCTTGGTGGAGGACTTCAGGTCGGGGAGGACCACCTTGCAGCAGCTGCAGGGAGCTGTGCACAAGTGGGTGCAGGAGGCAGAGCTCCTGGCACAGGCTCGTGTCATGGTGCCCGGCCCCAGGGGCGAGGTTCCTGCCGTCTGGCTGCATGACGTCGGCATCATCACCCCGGAGACCCTGGCGGCCCTGGCCCAGGGCACACGGTCACCTGCGGGGGTCGCCGAGGAGCCCGCCGTGAAGACGCATCTGTGGGGCACAGGCTGTGTGGCGGGTCTGCTGCTGCAGCCTGCGGGGACCAAGGCCAGCATCGGCCGGGCTGTGAGGGACGGCCTGCTGCCTGAGGGGCTGGGGCGAAGGCTGCTGGAGGCCCAGGTGGCCTCTGGTTCCCTCGTTGACCCTCTGACCAGCCAGAGACTGTCTGTGGAAGGCGCGCTGAAGGCGGGCCTGGTGGGCAGGGCGCTGAGCGAGCAGCTGCAGCAGGCCGCCGGGGCCGTGGCCGGGTACGCCGACCCCTACTCGGGAGGCTCCCTGTCACTGTGGCAGGCCATGCGGAAGGGGCTGGTGCCCCAAAGTGAGGGCCTCCGGCTTCTGCAGGTGCAGCTGGCCACGGGGGGCGCGGTGGACCCCGTGCACGGGGTGCACCTGCCCCAGGAGGCAGCTTGCAGGCTTGGGCTCCTGGACGAGCAAGTCAGCCGGGTCCTGACCTCGGCATCCGAGGACAACAAGTTCTTCTTCGACCCCGGCACACGGGACAGGGTGACGTACATGCAGCTCAAGGAACGCTGTGTCTTGGACGGGGACACCGGCCTGTGGCTGCTGCCGCTCACCCCGGACACTGTGCTGGAAGTGGATGAGCACATGACAGTGGCCCTGAGGGCCATGAAGGTGCCTGTCAGCACCGGGAGGTTCAAAGGTCTCAGCGTGTCGCTGTGGGACCTGCTGCACTCAGAGTACGTCGGCGTCCAGCAGCGGCGAGAGCTGGCAGCACTCTGCCGCTCAGGGAGGGCCGCAGCCCTGCGCCAGGTGGCCGTGGCGGTCGCCACCCTGGTGGAGGCGGCAGAGAGACAGCCCTCGCAGGCCACCTTTAGAGGGCTTCGGAAGCAAGTGTCAGCCAGCGACTTGTTCAGGTCCCAGCTCATTGACAAGCAGACACTGGACGAGCTAAATCAGGGGAGAAAGACCGTGCAAGAGGTGACAGAGATGGACAGCGTGAGGCGGTACCTGGAAGGAGGCAACTTCATCGCTGGGGTTCTCGTCCAGGGCACGAAGGAGAAGATGAGCATCTCCGAGGCCCTGAGGAGGCACATCCTGCGGCCCGGCACGGCCCTGGTGCTGCTGGAGGCGCAGGCGGCCACGGGCTTCCTCATCGACCCCGTGCGCAACCAGAGGCTGTCCGTGGAGGAGGCGTTCGCAGCAGGGATGTTCAGTAGGGAAACCTACCAGAAGCTGCTGTCGGCCGAGCGCGCCGTCACCGGCTACACCGACCCCTACACCGGGGAGCGCATCTCCCTCTTCCAGGCCATGAAGAGGGACCTCATCATGCGCGACCACGGCGTCCGCCTGCTGGAGGCCCAGATTGCCACGGGCGGCATCATCGACCCGGTGCACAGCCACCGCCTGCCCGTGGACGTGGCCTACCAGCGCGGCTACTTCGACGAGGAGATGAGCCGCGTCCTGGCGGACCCGAGCGACGACACCAAGGGCTTCTTCGACCCCAACACGCACGAGAACCTCACCTACGTGCAGCTGCTGGAGCGCTGCGTGGAGGACCCCGAGACGGGCCTGTATATGTTACAAATTGTAAAGAAAGGAGAGACCTACGTTTATACGGCTGAAGCCACGAGACAAGCCCTGCAGTCCCGAACTACAGACATGCATGTGGGGACGTTTGCCAATCAGAAGGTCTCCTTCTGGGACCTGCTCTCCTCTCACTACGTCCCAGAGGAAAGGAAGTGGGAGCTCATCCAGGAGTATAGAGCCCAGAGGCTTCCCCTCGAGGAGCTGCTGGAGATCATCACTGCTACGGTGGAAGAAATGGAAAAGCAGTACCAGCTCATCCAAGCGCCAGGCATCGGGGGGCAGGTGACGGCTGCAGACTTATTTAACTCTGGAATCATCGATAAAAGGACTCTGCATGTGCTGCACAGGGAGACGCAACTGGGGCAGGGCCTTGGCGGGCTGCCCCAGGTGAAGACCTATCTGGAAGGCAGCGGCTGCATCGCAGGGCTGACAATACCATCCACCCAAGAGGTGATGAGCTTCCATGAAGCCAGCAGGAAAGGACTCATCCCCTTGGGCTTCGCGGCTCAGCTGCTGGAGGCGCAGGCGGCCACTGGGTTCCTGCTGGATCCCCACAGCCGCAGGAGGCTGTCAGTGCACCAGGCCATGGCTGAGGGGCTGGTGGGTGAGGATTTGCAGGAAAGGCTTCTGGACGCTGAGAAGGCCGCTCATGGCTACACAGACCCAGTCACGGGAGACAAAGTCCCACTGTTCCAGGCCATGAAACAGAAGTTAGTCAAACGGGAGGAGGCGCTCAGACTGCTGGAGGTGCAGGTAGCCACAGGGGGCGTCATTGATCCCCTGCACCACCACCGGCTCCCGCTGGACGAGGCCTACAGACGAGGGTGTCTGCATGAGCACACATACCCCCTCGTTTCAGATCAGAAGCACATGAATAAAAGGTTTGTGGATCCAAACACTCAAGAGAGGGTGACCTACCGACAGCTGCAGGAAAGGAGCCAAACAGAGGTGGGGACAGGCTGGGCTCTCTTCCCGCTGCTCGAGAGTCAACACGCCGCTGCCTATGTCGACGAGCCCACCAAGAGGGCCCTGGAGGCAGAGCGGGTGGACGTGCAAGTGGGAAGGTACAAGAACGAGAGGCCATCACTGTGGGAGATCCTGAACTCAGAATATGTGACGGAAGAGATGAAGCTCCACTTGATAGGGGAATACAAAAGGGACACAGCGAAAGCATTAGAAAAGGTAGTGAATATCATTTTAGGACTAATAGATGAGAAGGAAAAAGGTAAGAAACAATTGTGGTTCCGAGGATTCAGAAAACAAATCACAGCTTCCGAACTGTTCGATTCAGGGATAATCACCGAAAAGATGCTAGAAGATCTGGAAAAGGGAGCCAGCACCACAGAGGTCATCAGAAAGGACGAACGGGTCAAACGCTACCTGGAGGGCACGAGCTGCATCGCGGGCGTGCTGGCGCCCGCCAAGGACGAGCCGGGCCGGCAGGAGAAGATGAGCATCTACCAGGCCATGTGGAAGGGCGTCCTGCGGCCCGGCACGGCCCTGGTGCTGCTGGAGGCGCAGGCGGCCACGGGCTTCGTCATCGACCCCGTGCGCAACCAGAGGCTGTCCGTGGAGGAGGCGGTGGCCGCGGGCGTGGTGGGCGGCGAGATCCAGGAGAAGCTGCTGTCGGCCGAGCGCGCCGTCACCGGCTACACCGACCCCTACACCGGGGAGCGCATCTCCCTCTTCCAGGCCATGAAGAGGGACCTCATCGTGCGCGACCACGGCGTCCGCCTGCTGGAGGCCCAGATCGCCACGGGCGGCATCATCGACCCGGTGCACAGCCACCGCCTGCCCGTGGACGTGGCCTACCAGCGCGGCTACTTCGACGAGGAGATGAGCCGCGTCCTGGCGGACCCGAGCGACGACACCAAGGGCTTCTTCGACCCCAACACGCACGAGAACCTGACCTACGTGCAGCTGCTGCGCCGCTGCGTGCTGGACCCCGAGACGGGGCTCTACATGCTGCAGCTGGCCGGCCGGGGCTCGGCCGTGCACCAGCTGAGCGAGGAGCTGCGCGGCGCCCTGCGCGACGCCCGCGCGACGCCGGGCGCGGGCGCCCTCCGGGGCCAGAGCGTGTCCGTCTGGGAGCTCCTCTTCTACCGGGAGGTGCCCGAGGGCCTGAGGCAGGACCTGCTGCGCCGGTACCGGGCGGGCTCGCTGACGGCGCAGGAGGTGGGCGCCGCCCTCTCCCCGCTGCTGGCCCGCGCCGAGGACGGGGGCCCGCGCCCGGCGCCCCCGGACCCCCAGGGCGCCCTGCGTGCCGCCACCATGGAGGTCACGGTGGGCGCCTGCGCGGGCGGCGGTGCCCGTGTGGGACGTGCTGGAGTCCAGCTACGTGAGCGGCGCCACGCGCGAGCAGCTGCTGGCCGGCTTCGGCTCGGGGACGCTGGGCCTGCCCGCGCTGACCCGCAGGCTGGCCACCATCATCGAGGAGGCGGAGGCGGAGGCGGAGGCGGCCGGCGGGGCCGAGCGCGGCCAGCGGGAGCCCGGGCCCCCGGGCGCGGCGACGGCGACAGCGACAGCCACAGCGACGCGGGACCCTCCGCCGGCGGGGCAGACGCCGAGCCCGCCGGTGGCCCCCAGGAGCGGGCCCTGCGTGCCGCCACCATGGAGGTGCGCGCCGGGCAGTTCCGGGGGCAGCGCCCCTCCGTCTGGGATGTGCTCTTCTCCTCCTACCTGAGCCAGGCCCGCCGGGACGAGCTCCTGGCCCAGCACGCGGCCGGCGCCCTGGCCGTGCCCGCCCTCGTCGCCACCCTCACCCGGGCCGTCGAGGAGGCGGAGGAGCGGCTGAGCAAGGCGTCCTTCCGCGGCCTGAGGCGCCAGGTGTCCGCGTCCCAGCTGCACACGTCTGGCATCCTGGGCCCCGAGACCCTGCGGGACCTGGCCCAGGGCACCAAGACCCTGCAGGAGGTGACGGAGATGGACTCGGTCAAACGCTACCTGGAGGGCACGAGCTGCATCGCGGGCGTGCTGGCGCCCGCCAAGGACGAGCCGGGCCGGCAGGAGAAGATGAGCATCTACCAGGCCATGTGGAAGGGCGTCCTGCGGCCCGGCACGGCCCTGGTGCTGCTGGAGGCGCAGGCGGCCACGGGCTTCGTCATCGACCCCGTGCGCAACCAGAGGCTGTCCGTGGAGGAGGCGGTGGCCGCGGGCGTGGTGGGCGGCGAGATCCAGGAGAAGCTGCTGTCGGCCGAGCGCGCCGTCACCGGCTACACCGACCCCTACACCGGGGAGCGCATCTCCCTCTTCCAGGCCATGAAGAGGGACCTCATCGTGCGCGACCACGGCGTCCGCCTGCTGGAGGCCCAGATCGCCACGGGCGGCATCATCGACCCGGTGCACAGCCACCGCCTGCCCGTGGACGTGGCCTACCAGCGCGGCTACTTCGACGAGGAGATGAGCCGCGTCCTGGCGGACCCGAGCGACGACACCAAGGGCTTCTTCGACCCCAACACGCACGAGAACCTGACCTACGTGCAGCTGCTGCGCCGCTGCGTGCTGGACCCCGAGACGGGGCTCTACATGCTGCAGCTGGCCGGCCGGGGCTCGGCCGTGCACCAGCTGAGCGAGGAGCTGCGCGGCGCCCTGCGCGACGCCCGCGCGACGCCGGGCGCGGGCGCCCTCCGGGGCCAGAGCGTGTCCGTCTGGGAGCTCCTCTTCTACCGGGAGGTGCCCGAGGGCCTGAGGCAGGACCTGCTGCGCCGGTACCGGGCGGGCTCGCTGACGGCGCAGGAGGTGGGCGCCGCCCTCTCCCCGCTGCTGGCCCGCGCCGCGCCCGCGCCCCCGGACCCCCAGGGCGCCCTGCGTGCCGCCACCATGGAGGTCACGGTGGGCCGCCTGCGGGCCGCCGGCGGTGCTCGGTGGGACGTGCTGGAGTCCAGCTACAAGAGCGGCGCCACGCTACTTCGAGCAGCTGCTGGCCGGGTTGCCGGCTCGGGGACGCTGGGCCTGCCCGCTGACCCGCAGGCTGGCCGCGCCACCATCATCGAGGAGGCGGAGGCGGAGGCGGAGGCGGGCCGGCGGCCGAGCGCGGCCAGCGGGAGCCCCGGGCCCCCGGCGCGGCGACGGCGACAGCGACAGCCACAGCGACGCGGGACCCTCCGCCGGCGGGGCAGACGCCGAGCCCGCCGGTGGCCCCCAGGAGCGGGCCCTGCGTGCCGCCACCATGGAGGTGCGCGCCGGGCAGTTCCGGGGGCAGCGCCCCTCCGTCTGGGATGTGCTCTTCTCCTCCTACCTGAGCCAGGCCCGCCGGGACGAGCTCCTGGCCCAGCACGCGGCCGGCGCCCTGGCCGTGCCCGCCCTCGTCGCCACCCTCACCCGGGCCGTCGAGGAGGCGGAGGAGCGGCTGAGCAAGGCGTCCTTCCGCGGCCTGAGGCGCCAGGTGTCCGCGTCCCAGCTGCACACGTCCGGCATCCTGGGCCCCGAGACCCTGCGGGACCTGGCCCAGGGCACCAAGACCCTGCAGGAGGTGACGGAGATGGACTCGGTCAAACGCTACCTGGAGGGCACGAGCTGCATCGCGGGCGTGCTGGCGCCCGCCAAGGACGAGCCGGGCCGGCAGGAGAAGATGAGCATCTACCAGGCCATGTGGAAGGGCGTCCTGCGGCCCGGCACGGCCCTGGTGCTGCTGGAGGCGCAGGCGGCCACGGGCTTCGTCATCGACCCCGTGCGCAACCAGAGGCTGTCCGTGGAGGAGGCGGTGGCCGCGGGCGTGGTGGGCGGCGAGATCCAGGAGAAGCTGCTGTCGGCCGAGCGCGCCGTCACCGGCTACACCGACCCCTACACCGGGGAGCGCATCTCCCTCTTCCAGGCCATGAAGAGGGACCTCATCGTGCGCGACCACGGCGTCCGCCTGCTGGAGGCCCAGATCGCCACGGGCGGCATCATCGACCCGGTGCACAGCCACCGCCTGCCCGTGGACGTGGCCTACCAGCGCGGCTACTTCGACGAGGAGATGAGCCGCGTCCTGGCGGACCCGAGCGACGACACCAAGGGCTTCTTCGACCCCAACACGCACGAGAACCTGACCTACGGGCAGCTGCTGCGCCGCTGTGTGCTGGACGCCGCCACGGGTCTCTTGTTTTTGTCCTTGAGTGCCGTTTGAATGGCCTTTCGCCCTTTCCTGGCTCCATGTGTAAAACCTATATCACTTATTCCAGTGTTTAGGAATATTCCCATTATTTGTCATTCCACTGTCCCTTGTGTTATATATCTTTCTTGTCATAAACAAAAAATTTCCTTTATCCTGCTAGTTTTCCCACTTTTCAATTTTGTTGTAATGTAACATAATCTTCTTTTTTTACACTCGTCTGCACATCTCCTATTTTGTTGCGAATTCTTAGCACATTTGTGTCTCTGAGACAATAGTCGGTGATTTTCTCTATTAAATCATATTCCGTCTTAGTACAAACCGTCTTCCTCTCCTTGGCGTGGCTGTGGTACCACACTGAAGTACACACATTCCTTTCTTATATTCCTTTTTTTACATGGTCTGATTTCCATTTTATTTTTCCTTTTTTTTTTTTTTGGAGTGTTCATTTATGAGAGACAAGGACAACATGAGGGGTGAGGGACAGAGATGGAAAGAGAGGGAGACTTAGAGAATCCCAAGCAGTCTCCGGAGCTGTCATTCCAGAGCCCAGTGTGGAGCTCGAAACCATGAACCCTGAGATCTTGACCTGAGCCAAAGCCAAGAGTAGATCCTCACCTGACTGATCCACCCAGGTGCCCATGTCCTTTCTATTTTAAAAATATGGTCCTGGCTGTGGATTATGTCATTTGCTATTAAGTTTTCTTTTCAATTCAGTGGTTCATGGTTATTTCGGGTCCCTCTTTGGTGGCTGTGTGTCCCCTTGCTGTGGTCAATAAAGCTCAGCCTGAATCTATGTCTTGGAGTAGCTCTTCCATTAGGTGTGTCCCCTCATGGGTCGATCACTGGTACGGTTTATAGCTCTATGCTTTATGATTTACAAAGAAATATTCATGTTTAAGGAAATGTCTCTGATTTGTGAGGTTTGATTGGTCAGATGTTTTAAATGTAAAAATAACAAGTTAAAAAGGAAAATAACAATCACAAATGTAGGGTAACATAGAGTTGTTTTTAGAATAGTGTCTTAAGGGGTGCCTGGGTGGCTTAGTCGGTTAAGCGTCCGACTTTCGCTTGGGTCATGATCTCGCGGTTCGTGGGTTCGAGCTCCGCGTCAGGCTCTGTGCTGATTGCCAGCTCAGAGCCTGGAGCCTGTTTCAGAGTCTGTGACTCCCTCTCTGACCTCCCCTGCTCACGCTGTGTCTCTCTCTCTCCTAGAAATAAATAAAACATAAAAAAAAATACAAAAAAAAAAATAGAATAGTGTCTTAAAACACTCCATTAGGGGGCCTGTGGGTGGCTCAGTTGCTTGAGCATCCCATTCTTGATTTGAGCTCAGGTCACGATCTGAGGGATAGGGAGATGGGAGTTCCGTGTTGGATTTCATGCTGAGCATGGAGCCCCGGGGCATCTGGGTGGCTCAGTTAAATGTCTGACTCTTTAGCACAGGTCATGATCTCGTGGTTTGTGAGTTCAAATCCTACGTTGGGCTCTATGCTGACAGCTCAGAGCCTTCTGGGGAGTCTCTTTCTCCCTTTCTTTAACCTTCCCCTGCTCCGTCTCTCTCTCTCTCTCTCTCTCTTTCTCTCCCATAAATAAACATTAAAAAGATCCTCTGGCGCGCCTGGGTGGCTTAGTCGGTTAAGCGTCCGACTTTCGCTTGGGTCATGATCTCGCGGTTCGTGGGTTCGAGCCCCGCGTCGGGCTCTGTGCTGACTGCCAGCTCGGAGCTTGGAGCCTGTTTCAGTCTGTGACTCCCTCTCTCTCTGACCCTCCCCTGCTCACACTGTCTCTCTCTCTCTCCTAGAGATAAATAAAAATTTAAAAACAATAAAAAAAAAAGATCCTTTCTCTCTCCATTTCCCCCTCTCGTCACCCATGCTCACTTGCTCTCTAAAAGGAAATAGTGATGATAAAAGACCACCGAAGGGTCACACTCAACGACTGCTACAAGAGCTTGGTGCTTCAGTCATTTCTTAAGGGCTGTGTAGTTGGGACAGAGGGCTGGTCCTCACTGGTCTCCGTCTTTAGTACACAGAGTTCTGAGCGGGTGAATGAGATTTTCAAAGTTCTGCCTGGTCCTGGGGAAACCAGGACCCAGGGAGCAGGCTGCTGCACGGTCTTGGTGAGCAAGGCTGGTCCCAGCATGTCGGCAACTGTAAGGACGGTGGACGCAGTCCGATGCTTAAAGAGAAGTGTCCCTGTCGACTGGTCCGCGAGTGGGGCTGAAGGCCGTTCCGCAGAGCAGGCGCTAAGGGCTGGGGTTCACGTTTGAGAGGAGGCAGGCACGGGCAGGCTCCGCTTTTCTCTCTAGAAAGAGACGATGAAGTCAGGGCGAGGAATCAGCAGTTGCGACAGGGTCAGACCATGGGAGGGCAGCGGGGCAAAGGGAGATTTTAGACAAGAATTGTAGAGAATGTCTCCTGTTGACTCGGTCAGAGGGTGTGACCAGGGGCCTCCTGGAGAGAAAGGGGCTGCATGTGAGGAGGGAGGGGCTCCCCACCCTGGGCTCCTCTGTGCCAGGAGAGCCATCAGCAGAACAGCAAGAGAAGAGAGTAAATCGCCGTTTTGGAGCGTTGGAAGGTGACCCGGAGCGAGCAAAAGGCAAGTGCAGAAGGGCAGGTGGGGGAGGCTCGTGATCGGCAACTAACGCCGTCTGGTCAGCCTGCTGGTGTGTGTCCGCATCACGTCGGTGACCCTGGGAGCCGGTGGGGAGGACGCGCCGGGAGAGCTGGCCTCCCAGGTGCCCCATCGCCGCCCTGTCCTCGGGGAGTCGCCCCCTCGCCGCCCTCCAGGCTGGGCCCATCCCGGGGCGACGCAAGCCTGGAGACAACCGCGGGGCAGCGTGAGGGTGGTGGGCAAGCGGAGCGGGAAAATCCCGCGGTTCCGAGAGCCGCACAGGGCGTTTCCCGGGGCCCCAGGCCGGGCCCACGCGGGTTGCCGGCGCCCAGGGAGGACCCGACGTGCCCGGCTCCAGGACGGCGCCGAACCCCCTGAGGTCGGGCCGCTGGACTCCGGACGGTGGTGGGGCCTCCTCCGCCCGCAGCCGAGATCGGAGGCTGGCTGCACGAGCCGGTACCCGGACCGCAGCTGGGCCCCGGGGGCGCGGGCCCTAGTCGGAATAGGCGGGGCGTCCGCGCGAGCGGCGCCCCCCCGTGGGGCGGGGCCTCAGGCAGGGCGAGGCCGGGCCTCGGCCTGGGAGAGGGCCGCACCCGGGGCGGGGCCCGAGAGCGGGTACACCGCAGCGGCGACACGGCGGATGGGGCGGGGCCGGAGGGCGTGGCCTCAGGCTGGCGCTACGCGGGGCCTGGGCACGCGGCCACGGATGGGGCGGGGCCGGGGCGGGGCGGGGCGGGGCTTTGCCGGGTGGTGGGCGGGGCCCTCCGCCGGGACTCCCCCTCACGCTCCGGCCCCGGGAGGCTGCTCCGCAGCGGCGGGCGGGTCCCCCCCCGCTGGCCGCGCGCCCGCGCCTCCCAATTCCCGGAGCTGGGTGCGGGCCCGCGGCGGCGGGCGGCGGCTCCGCTCCCGCCTCGGCGTCTGGGCTCAGGGCCAGGGCGGGCGGGGAGCGGCGGCGGCGGCGGCGGCGGGTCCCACGGAGGGCGGCGGCCTGGGCCAGCCCAGCCATGGCGGCCCCGGAGCCGGCACCGAGGCGGGGCCGGGAGCGGGAGCGGGAGGATGAGAGCGAGGACGAGAGCGACATCCTGGAGGAGAGCCCTTGCGGCCGCTGGCAGAAGCGGCGGGAGCAGGTGGGCACGGCGGCGCCGGGGGGCGGGGGGAAGGACCGGGGGAGGGATGGTGGTCACCGCCCACCCCCGGCGGAGGGGCCCGGAGGCCACGAAGGGCCCGTGGGAGCGCTGGGCAAGCCGACAGACCAGAAACCTCTCCGCGGCCTCGCGCACGCAGCCCCCTAACTGGGCGGCCCCTGCACCCCTTTGGCCCTGGTCCTCCTGCCCTGGTGACGATCCCCCAGTTTCCTACAGTCCAGCCTCCTCCCAGGACCACCTTCCCATCCCTCTGTGACCAGACCAGCAGCTAGCCCCCTGAACACCATCCTGACTCCCCTGAAACCTGCCCCAAATCCCCTGGCCCCGCCCCTGGATACCACTACTTAGCTAGTAGAGGCCAGCCTGCCTCCGGTCCTGCAGTTCCCCCTTGGAGGGGGTCAGGGCCAGTATACCAAGCTTGCTTCCCCTCCAAGGGTGTGGGCAGAGACCAAGCCCTCACTCGGTGTCCTGACACAGATCGCCACACTCATACCTCCCTCCCCCACTGCCAGGTGAACCAGGGGAACATGCCAGGGGTCCAGAGCACCTTCCTGGCCATGGACACAGAGGAGGGGGTGGAGGTGGTGTGGAATGAGTTGCACTTCGGGGATAGGAAGGCCTTCGCAGCCCATGAGGTGAGGCCTGCCCACCCCTTGAGCGACCGCGGCCCCCCACCACCACCCCGTGACCGCACCCCCCTTCCCAGGAGAAGATCCAGACCATGTTTGAGCAGCTGGCGCTGGTAGACCACCCCAACATCGTCAAGCTGCACAAATACTGGCTGGATGCCTCGGAAGCCCGGGCGCGGGTGAGCCATGGTCACGATGACACCACAGGCACACCACGGGGAGGGGCGTGGCCACGGGGGGGGGTGCGGTGGTAGCAACCCAGCTGCAGCTGGCGGAGCCCACCCACCCCGCAGGTCATCTTCATCACAGAGTACGTGTCATCAGGCAGCCTCAAGCAATTCCTCAAAAAGACCAAGAAAAACCACAAGGCCATGAACGCCCGGGTATGGGGAGTGGGCTGGGGCTGCATTGGGGATGTGGCTAAGGGGCAGACCTGGGGACCTAAATGGGCCGGGGCCGGGTCAGGGATGAGAGGTGGGGGTGCGGGGTGGGCACCATAGGCGCAGCTGCCTCTCCCGCACCGGTCGGACAGAGTCCATCCGCCAGCAGGCCTGGAAGCGCTGGTGCACGCAGATCCTGTCTGCACTCAGGTGAGGGTCTGGGCTTGCCCCGCCACATCCCTACAGCCTCAGTGACCCCTGACCTGACTATACCTGCCCTCCTTTCCCTCTGCAGCTTTCTACATGCCTGCAACCCTCCCATCATCCATGGGAACCTGACCAGTGATACCATCTTCATACAGCACAACGGCCTCATCAAGATTGGCTCTGGTGCTGGCGGGGTTGGGGGGGGTGCGGCTGCTAGGGGAGGAGGGGGCTGCCAGAAACTGTGGGCAGAAGACACCCAATGCCCCACCACACTGATGCCTACTCTTTCTCCCTGCGGTGGCCGGTGCAGTGTGGCACCGTATCTTCTCCAACGGTGCGTGGGGACCCTGGGGGGGTACCGTAGGGGGATGGAGGGCACGGAGAAGTGCAGCCTGCTCATCCTCTCCTCTCCCCACAGCGCTCCCGGATGATCTCCGAAGCCCTATCCACGTGGAGCGCGAGGAACCACGGAACCTTCACTTCTTCCCGCCAGAGTACGGTGGTGAGTCCAGAGTCCAGGAGCCCCGGCTGTGCCCCGCATACACCGCGTGCGCCACACCCCACCTGACTTGCTCTCCCCCTTTCAGAGGTTGCTGATGGCACTGCTGTGGACATCTTCTCCTTTGGGATGTGTGCACTGGAGGTAGCGGCCCGATGGCCTTGGGGCCTCCCAGCTAGCTCAGCCTGCATCTCACCTGTGCTCTCTTCCCTGCCTGACCTGGGCCTGCCTTCCAGATGGCTGTGCTGGAGATCCAAGCCAATGGGGACACCCGGGTCACAGAGGAGGCCATCACTCGTGCCAGGCACTCGCTGAGTGACCCCAACATGCGGGTAAGCAGCTTGCCTTGCCCCTCCCGGCTGACTCTTGGTGCTCCAGGTAGGGCCAGGAAGGTGCTTCGAGCAGGCCTGGAGGTACAGTGGGTTGGTGTTGCCAAGCGGTGTGCCAGCTCCAATGCCCAAAGGCCTACCCACAGGAGGGCCTTACCCTCAGCCCTGAGGCTCTGAGACACATTCTAAAGAAGGGGAGACCCGAGGGATGCTACTCGTGTGAGTCCTGTCCTTACGCCTGGCTTAGAGATGAGAGAGACGCTCAGAGAAACAAAGTGCTTTGCCAAAGGCTTTGGGAGAACTGGTAGACCCAGTGTTCAACTCCACATCCCTGCCTTTAAGCCTCCAGGAAACAAGGTGGAGGCAGTGTGGCTCTGGCTTATGTGGGGGCCAGGGTCGGGGACAAAGGGAGCAGGGAGCTGTACCCATAATCTCTCCAGGCTGTCCGGCTTGACCACAAAACTTCTGGGGTCAGAGTGGTAGGGCCTTGGGGCACCTGGGTGGCTCGGTCAGTTAAGCTTCTGACCCCTGGTTTTGGCTCACGTCATGATCTGATGGTTTGTGAGATCAAGCCCAAGTCAGGCTCCTTGCTGAATGTGGAGGCTGCTTGGGATTCTTTCTCTCTCTGCCCCTCCCCTGCTCACACGTGTGTGTGTGTGTGTGTGTGTGCTCTCTCTCTTTCTCTCTCTCTCAAAATAAGTAAATAAACTTTAAAAAACCAAAACAAAAAAGGAGTGATGGGGCTGGCGAGAGCAGGGCCGGAACAGGCACGAGGGGCAGCAGAGGGCCCGTGCGCGGCGGGACAGAGCGCCGGGAAGGTCATGTCTGGAGTTGGGCCTGGACTGAGGCCGTCAAAGAGGGGCAGTCTCTGGGCAGGTGGGTTTATGCTGGGCTACTCTGCCCTCCAAGCGCCTGGGCTGACGAGCTGGCACTCTGCCCGGCCCCGAGGCTGCAGGGCAGGGACGGGTGCCGCCCTCGGCAGTACAGGCTCCGTCTGTGAGCGGCAGTGGCCATGGCCGCTCCCGTGAGTTTTGTGAGGGCTGCAGGGAGCGCGGGGAGTTCTGGGCCCAGGGCCTGATGGCGCTGCTTGTAGAACTGGGTCCTGGCTTGGCTGCCCACACCATGCCTCTCCCTGTGCCCATTTCTGCAAGAAGACTCCGGTGAGGACTGGACCCTTGGGGTCTGGGGACTTCAGGGGCCTCCCCTCCTCACACCGCAGAGCCAGAGCACAGAGACCCCACCCACTTCAGCCTTTCCTCTCCACGCCCCCAGGAGTTCATCCTCTCCTGCCTGGCCCGGGACCCCGGCCATCGGCCCTCTGCCCACAACCTCCTCTTCCACCGCGTGCTCTTCGAGGTGCACTCCCTGAAGCTCCTGGCGGCTCACTGCTTCCTCCAGCACCAATGTGAGGGGCAGGCAGGCTGGGGGTGCGCCGAGGGCCTGGGGTGGGGACGTGAGAGGGGCCCCGCGGCAGGACCCGCGGCTTGGAGTCCACCACCCTGAATGCTCCTGCGGCCTGCAGACCTCATGCCTGAGAACGTGGTGGAGGAAAAGACCAAGGCGGTGGACCTGCATGCGGTCCTGGCAGAGATCCCCCGGCCGCCCCGGCCCCCGCTGCAGTGGCGGTGAGCACCTGTTGCCCAGAGGCCTCCCCTCTCCACTTGACCAGCCCCCACCCAGCCCTGTGCCCCCCCGCCCCCCGCACGCCACCACCCCCGCGAGGCAGGCTGCCCACCCTCATGTGCTTCTCACCCCCGTGCCAGGTACTCAGAGGTCTCCTGCTTGGAGCTTGACAAATTCCTGGAGGATGTCAGGTGAGAGCTGCCTTGAGTTTGGGGAGCTGGCGGCTACCAGGCTCGGGCACCCAGCCACCCCAGTGTATCCCCAGGAACGGGATCTACCCACTGATGAACTTTGCCGCTGCTCGACCCCTGGGGCTGCCCCGAGTGCTGGCCCCACCCCCTGAGGAGACCCAGAAGGCCAAGACCCCGACACCAGAACCTTTTGACTCAGAGACCAGAAAGGTGAGCCCGTGTCTCTGCTGCACGGCGCCCTTCCCCAGGCCTGTCCCCGGCCCAGAGGGGCCCCTTCTTGGGGGCTTTGAGTGCCCCCAGCCCGGCTCTCCTCTGGGCTGCCAGACACCAGGTCCCAGCTGACCCTTTTGTTGGGGGCACAAGACGGTAACACAAGCTGGGATCCTCCCTTTTCAGAGGCTCCTTGCTCCCTGAAGGCCCGTCTCCTCGCTGCCTGCCTGCCTTCCCTGCCCCCCCACCTGCCCTCCATCCCTCCCCCTTGCCAGCCTGCCCCTCTTCCCTGCCCTGTCCTTGCTGTGCTCCAAGCAGCCTTCATCTAGGAATCTCATGTACCCATAGGCCTCTCTGCTCCCTTGCCCTTGGCTTGCTGAGTCCCTGACTTCCCTCCACAGTGCAGCCAGGATTCATGTCCTAACGTCTGAAGCGGCCCACAGAGATGGTGGGGTCCTCACATGACCCCCAGGTGCTCTGAGGCCCAGGCCTCCTGGCATCCCCTGCGTCTGCTCCTTCGTGTCCCTGCTGACCCCTCTACTCCCCCGCTGTCTCCTGGTTTAGGTGTTCTCTCTGCCTGTGGAAACTCTCTTTCTCCTTCAGTACCCAGACTCAGTGTCTACTCTTCTAGAAGTTTCCATTAACCTGCCAGGCTACTGATGTGATGTGATATGATGTCAGATGTGCTTCCTAGGCTCTCCTTAAGAGAATTACCCCCATTTCCAGTCCTTACTCTTCCTTCTGGGCCCCCCAAGGTGGTATCTGCTCTTGCTACTCAGTGCTGAGGTCAAGCCTCTGAGGTTGACTTTGATCTGCCCCTATCCCCAGGTGATCCAGATGCAATGTAACCTGGAGAGAAGTGAGGACAAGGCCCGCTGGCATGTGAGCAGGGCTGGGGCTGGGCCCGCAGAGGTACAGGGTAGGGGAAGTGGGGATGGGGCGGGTTCTAGGAGCCAACCACGCCCTCCTGCCTCCCCAGCTGACTCTGCTTCTGGTGCTGGAGGACCGGCTGCATCGGCAGCTCACTTATGACTTGCTCCCAAGTAAGTCAGGCGGGGCCCTGGGCAGGGATGAGTGGGGGTGCAGGTGCAGGCAGTGGCCTCACGCCTCTGCCCCACCCCTGCCTGTGCCCCTGCTGCAGCGGACAGTGCCCAGGACCTCGCTGCTGAGCTAGTACACTACGGCTTCGTTCACGAGGTGTGTGGACCAGCCCAGTCAGGCTGGGAGGGGGGCACAGCAGAATCTGCACCCCTCTGACACCCCATGCCTCCCTCCCACCCTGCAGGATGACAGGACCAAGCTGGCCGCCTTCCTGGAAAGCACCTTCCTCAAGTACCTTGGAGCTCAGCCGTGACCTCCCAAGCCCAGCCCCTAGGGACCAGCCCTGGCAGCCCCCATCAGGAAGCTCAGCATTGGCCCCAGGTTCAGAGGACCAGGGACTGTCCTCTGCTTACATGCTTGGGGACTGATGACCAAACACCTGCCTTCTACTGCTTCCACAGAAGCCCTGGAACGGGGTGGGGAAAGTGGTGGCGTTGGAGCCACAGGGGGCCTATCAAGGTGAAGGAGCCTAGGTTAGGGGTCAGGGGAGTCGCTAGGCCCCACGTGTCCTTAGGATCAGGATCCTAGCCAGCTTCCACAACTCAGAATCCCTTCCCATATCCTCCATTTCCTGGCCAAGAGCTCTCCCTCCACCACGATACCTGGTCAGTGACTGTACCTTCAGCTTGGGGGACGCTGCCCTGCAGGGAACCATAGTGCTTGGGTGGGAGGGGTGTAGTCAGTGTTCTGGACAGATGTCTGGCCAGGGAAATGCTCCACCCCCTGTTGGGACCACAGACCCCCAACGAGGAACCCCCACAATAAGCCACTGGCACCGCACCTGCAGGCGTCAGGCCAGTGCTGGGAACTGGACAGGGCCACAAACTAGCAGGAGAACAGATGACAGAGATGCTTCCGGGAGCCCAAGTTCATCGTTCCATGTGGCTCTTGCACAGCCCCCCAACCCCTGTCCAGTGCAGACCCGCCACGGAGCCCCCTGCAGACTTTCCACTGCTCTGAGACAGGGACCTGCCACCCTTTTGCAGATACTCTTCCAGTCCCTGCATCCCCCTCCAAAGGGCTATTTTCTCTTTCATTCCCTGGCCTGGGGGGGTTGGGCTCACGCATCTACCTGCTTCTCACTTTGCTTCCTCTCAAGTTCACTACCCCCTTTGTTACCTGCCTAACCTCTTCCCATGGCAGCTGCCTCCCAGGTCCTGAGACTATCAGCTCCTGATTCCCTGTCTCTCCCGTTCAACTCTCCCATCCTTCATTGCCTGGCCTCATTTCTCCCGGACCGCCTCCCCTCCATCTTCAAACTGAGTTAAACATTTTTAAACACTTTAAATTGCATGTATAAATTTAGTGCATTCAGGCTTTTTAAGTATTTCTAGTATCAAACCAGGAAAGCTCACGGTTGTATTAGTTCTCTGTTGTTGCTATAAGAATTTACCACAACCTTAATAGCTTAAAATACCACAAATTTATTGCACTTCCACAGGTCACCAGTCTGGCACAGGTCTCACCAGAGTAAACTCAAGGTGTTAGCAAGGCTGGGTTCCTTTCAGGAGGTTCTAGGGGAGCCTAGAGCCTTTTCCTAGGTTTCCATTTTCTGTTCTTCCAGGCTGTTGGCCTGCCGGTGTCAGGCATTGTGCAAGCTCTGGGCACTGGGCAAGGAATTCACTTCCTTGCAATGGTAGGGCCCATGCCCCCATTTTCTTGACTGCTGTAAACTGAAGGTCATTCTCAGCTTCTACAGGCACCGCATTCCTTGGCTCATGTACCCATCTTCCATCTTCAAAGCCTGCAACAACTAGCTGAGTCTTTCTCATGAACCGTCTGTCTGTTTTTTTGCACCAGGAAAGCCTCATGTAATTAGGTTGGGTCCACCTGGATAATCCAGAATAATCTCCATACCGCAAGGTTCCTTAATCATACCTACAAAATCCCTTTTGCCATATAAAGTAACATTCACAGGTTCTGGGGTTACAGCATTGACATCTTGGAGGGAAGATGTCATTTTTCCACCTACCACATCACCCTAACCAAAACCAAATGAAAACAAAATTACCAAGGTATCCAAATAAATTAAATGTATAAGCATAGTGAATCTCAAGTTGTCTTTAAACACCCCAGTACTCTACAAAGTTATTCAAATTCTCACATCTCCCAACTTAATTAACAACTCTAAAATAACTTATATGTCCAGTTGGAAATCCTAATGCTATCATCTTAAAATAATTTGAGCGTCAAGTGCATAACAGATTGTACCCACGATTAAACTGAACTCAAACGTGTCAATACTATCATGGCTTCATTTAATCATGCTTATGTTGAGGTTTTCATTTTTTTTATCTTTTCAAAGTTATATATATATATATATCGTTTTAAAAGTGGAATGTGTTTTTTTCTAACCAACAATAAACAATCAACGCAGTCTCCAATTCTGATCCTTTCCAAATTTAACTCTTAGTCATTTCTTCAGGCATGTAAAACCCATCTTTCACAAAACCAGACATGCTTTTACTGCTTTTTATTGGATTTGCTACATTAAGGTCTTCCCTGGCTGGTGTCCTTGGAGAAGAGCAGGGTCACTGGCCTCAATGTCCTGACCCAGCATCATCTCAGTGTGGTGGGTATTATTACAGCTTCATTACTGCAGGTCTCAGCAGAGGACAGGTGTTCTAGGGTTATATTTGCTTTCTTGCACAACTTTTTGTTTTGCCTGGAGTTAATAATTGCCTTTCTTTTTGTTTGCTTAGTTTTCTATACATGTCTCATTAATTCATTCTTAGTTTCTCCTACTGAAGTGTGAACCTCTCAATACTTGAGATTTATTGCACAATTGACTGCTCAGTTTCATCTTTTCCCAGAGCCCCCACTGTGCCAGCTCTCTGCTCCAGGCTGCTTGTTCTTGGGCCTGTAGCCCAGCTGTCAGCATGAGTTGTTCCTTCACCAGCATCCTGGAGCACCTCCTTTCTCATTTGACTGGATCCTTAGCTTTCATCTTCTTCACTCACCCTCTGTTTGAGGAGGAACATCCTCCAAGTTTCCTGAGAGAGGATGGGTGGGAAGTTATGGAGTCTTTGCCTATTTGTCCCTAGTCTACTCTCATATCTGCTTGTTAGTGTAGCTAGGCACAAGTTTGCCTAAGTTGAAAATTATTTCTTCCAACGGTTTTGAGGGTATCACAAATTCTAGATTTCTAGAATTTCTAGTCCCAAGAATTCTTATGCATTTCTGAATTCTGACTCTTTAGGACTTCTCTCCCTCTTACTTCCTCTTGTTTTCTCTCCCTCCCTCCCTTTGGAAATTCTTAATATTTCTTCATTTAAAACTTCTCTTTTGGGGCGCCTGGGTGGCCCAGTTGATTAAGCATCTGACTTCGGCCCAGGTCATGTTCCTGCGCTTCGTGGGTTCAAGCCCCTTGTCAGATTCTGTGCTGACAGCTCAGAGCCTGGAGCCTGCTTCAGCTTCTGTGTCTCCCTCTCTCTACCCCTACCCTGCTTGCGCTCTGTCTCCCAAAAATAAAAATTAAAAAAAAATCTTCTCTTTCATCTACTTTCCAGAGATCCCAATCCTCCAGTTATAGGAAATTTTTTTTTGGTTGTTTTTTTTCCCCTTCTCATTTTGAAGAACTTTCATGATTTATATGTTGAACTTTGAACTACAATGTATGGTAGTTAAGGGCATAGGCTCTGGGACCATTCTGCTGCTTCCTGCAGTATGATAATGTGCCCCTACTTTCTTGTCTGTAAAAATGGGAGAACAATACCCACTCCATGGGAATCATTGTAAAGATCACACAAGGTAATGTTTGTAAAGTAATGAGAACAGTGCCCAGCACACAAGCACTCTGCCTTATTATACATCAATGTCAAATGTCCCAGGGGAAACTGCCACCAGAGAGTGGTGATTGTGCCCCCCACCCCCCTGCAGTGGTGGTGGCAAGTCCCAGCCCATTCACCACTTCACCCATCCCTCTCTGTTATGGAGGCCACCGAAGTGGCAGGCCATTTCTAAGCACTGGAGAATTCTGATCAGTGCGATTAGGATTACATTTTCTCTTCTCTACCTATCTGGTTTTATTCTATACATTCTAGAAGATTTCAACTGTATCTTTCAATCCCCTATTGAATTGTTCATTTTCCTCTCCTAGTTTTCATTTGTAAGCACTCTTTCTCATTTCCTGAATATTCTCTTTATAGCCTTCTGTTCTTGATTTTTTTAAGTTTTTATTTTACTTCCAGTTAGTTAACATGCAGTGTTATATTAGTTTCAGGTGTGCAATATATTGATGGTTCTTGATTTTGGGAATCTCGCATGATACCACTACACCAGCGGCGCTGTGTGACTGTTGATTTTGGATGCAACATCCTCTGCGGTATCTCTGAGGATATGGTTTTAGCTTTTCTTCTTTTTCTTCTTGCTTTGTCTCTGCTCCTTCTGAGATCCTTTTCCATTTCCATTTTTGTTTCTTCTTCCTTCAAAGGTGTCTGGTGATCCTGGGCTGTCCAGTTGCTCTTAAGAGTGCTATGATCTTAATGGTGGGGCTTATTGCCTGGTGAGCTTGGAGGCCAGGGATGTAGCCAGGCCATTCTCCTGAGCGCCCTCCAGCTGCCAGTCTCCTTTGCAGACAGGAGCTGCTACAGAGAGGAGCTTGAGTTTTGTGGTTGGCACATTCTAGGGGCTCAGAGCTGGGGTGGAGGTGGGAAAAGGGCAAGAACCTCACTTCCTCCCTTTCAGAACAGGATTCTGCTCTGGCAGCCCAGCCGCTGCCAGTAGGGATAGAGGTCTGGGGTCTCCTCCTTTTCTGCACATTTTTACATGACCCCTCCAACACTCAGCTCCAGTTGGCTAAACAGATCCCACTGTTCACCTTCCTCCAGTCCCACAATATTTCACTTCTGTGTTCCCGGGTTTTTGCCTTTATAAAATCCTCCTATTATTTTAGAGGGGAGGGATACGAAGAACATATTAACTAGACGTTAAACCCTCTCAGGATCGAGAAGAGACCTGCCTAACTGGGAAAGACATTTTGTTGCCTCAGGCAGGCTGAAGTTGTTGGACTGACCCTTTCACTGAGCTTACAGACGCGGCTTCACTGAGTTAGGGCCTTGGGGCTGGGCGTGACAAATGGCAGACGTCTAGGGCAGCTCAAGGCCACGATGGGGACCCGGTGCAGACCCTTCCCACTGGGTAGGTTCACAGGCCTGTTTGGATTCCAGTTCTACAGACTGCAAGCCACTGAATCTATGACGCCATCAGTTTTAAGATGCACCGCTGTCTTCTGAATACACTAGGAAAGAGGCCGTGGCTAATTAAACGAGGGCACGTCGTCCACCGGACGCACCCTGACTTCAGACGTGGCACGACGCAAAGAAGACGCGAGCTGAAATCTGACTCTTCGTGACCTTTCAGCAAGACCGTTCGGGCAAACGGGGCTTCTTCGACCCTGGAAGGGATCCGAACCTCGCGTGTCCGGCCTCTCGGGTGAGAGCGGGGAGGCAGGGACACACACACCACCTGTCTTTCTGTTAAGGGGGCAGAAAAGCGGAGCAGCGGCTGGAGGAGGGCAGGGGGCGAGGCGAGGGGTAAGACGCAAACTGCGGCTGGGCGGCCCCCCGCCGGCGGAGGACGAGCGCCGCCCAACACAAGACCCGGGAGGCGCCGGGGCAACAGACGCGCGCCGCCGCCGCCGCCCACACGGCCCCGGCCCCGCCCCCCCGCTCCCCTCCGGGCCCTTAACGGTTCCTCCCCACACCGGAAGTTCATCCCTCTCTCTTCCCTCGTCGAGGGCGAAGGCGCCTTTTGTCGCGAGACTTCCCTCCTTCTCCGGGCGCTTCCGCCGGCACCCAGATCGCGCGAGACCGCGGAGGGAGCAGGAGCGTGTGGCGCGCGCGCGGCGGCCGCGACGGACGCAAGATGGCGACGGCGACCATAGCTCTCGTAAGTGAGCCGCCTGTGGGCGCAGGCCGCCGCTCGATTGGCGGGAGTAGGTCGTCGGCCGCGCCGGAGCGCCGAAGGCCTCTCGGGGATGCAGCGGTCGCTCCTGGGCCCCCGCGGCTCTCGGTCGCGCGAGGCGGGGGCGGGCGCGAGGCGGGGCCGGGCCCGCGGCCGCAGCTTCCGGCTCGCAGGCTACAGCTTCCGGCGGCCGGCGGCCGGGGGCTGTGCGGCGCGCCCGGCGCGGCCCTGTCGGGGTGCGGCGGGCCGGGCCTGGGCCAGCGGCCTACCGCGCCGCAGCCTCCGGGCGGAGCCGGGCGGCCGTGGTACCTTTCCGCCGACGGGTGCGCCTGCGGCCGGGGCTTGACGGCGCGGCTGCTGGGAACGATGGCGTCTCTTCTCCTGTCCTTGGGAAGGGGTCGCCAAGCGTTCAGGGCCTGTAGGAAGGAATCTTGGCCGGGGGGGGCGGGGGAGGGTGGAAGGGTGGTGGCCTTGACTCCTTGCATCCGCAGCTGCGACTCTGCTCTCCGCTGATGCTCTGCGGGGCGCGGTTACGAGCTAACAGGGACTCCATCCTGTCTTCCTTATTCAGGAAGGAGGGAATATACTCTCTTATCACGTTTCTTGAGTAGTTACTTTGCCCCAGGCGCTTCCCGAGCCCTTGGGGGCGCAGTGGGGAGCTAGAGGTAGTCCCAGCCCTGTTCAGGGAGTCTGGTGGACCCTGAGGACCAGCTCCCACCCACGCGGGGCCATGTATACTGCCAGCCCGAGGGACCTGTGCTCAGGGTGGTGTGGGCGCCCAGAGTAGGGAGCCTCTCCCTCCCCTGCTCAGTGCTCACCTACCTTTCAGTTACCTGGAGCGATTGGCATAGACGGAGAGTCCTCATATACTCCAGACTTCACGGTGAAGTCTTCCTTGACCTTTTTTTCTTCCTGCTCGGTTTAAATGACTGACTGTTCTCCTGGACCCTTCAGGGCTTTATTTCATTTCCTATTTACCTGCCACCCTGCCCCTAACCCACTCCCACAGTGACGTGGTGAGGTCTGTCCGAGAAGGCACCTCTTGCAGGTGCCTGGAGGCCAGACTGATGGGGAAGAAGTCTGAGGGTCAGGGAATGTACTTAGGTTAGAACAAGATCTTGGCCAGGCCGTCTCCTGGGGGCCGACACCCCATGAGCAAGGCTGGACCTATGTCACTGGGGCAGGAACAGGTTCACAAGGGGAGAGAGACCCCAGCTTGTGAGGAGACCCCAGCGTGTGATTCTCCGACCTTGCCAATTCTTCTGTCCACTTTCTACCATGTCCTGCTTCCTCTTGAAGCCACAGGAGCAAATGACCTGCCTGAGAGCAAAGTTAGATGCTAAGAGAGGACTTGGTGACTGTCCTGGACAGTGGTTAGAATTGGACAGTGAAGGAGAGGGAGGCTTGGAGACAAGGACCCAGAGTCCCAGGAAAGTGTGGAATGTGGGGGAGGAGGAGAAGCCAGTGAAGAGTGGATGCTTAGTCTTCCCCAAGCCTGGACACTGAGCCCTGGCCTTGGTGGGGGCTGGAGCTGGTGACACCCCGCACTCACGGAGACATGGAGACTGATGAGTTGGGCTCAGCTCTGCTGTGGCACAGTGGCAGACGGAGGTGACCTCACAGTAGAGGTGGCCACGGGCTATAAGGCTGAGTCCTGTAAACTGAGGTTTCCAATAGGGGTGCTTGTTGCTTATTTGAACTCTCTCAAGAGGATAACACATCCATACATTAATGAGTGTACAGAAACCGTGAAGTCTCAGGCTTCCATCAGATTCTGGGAGTGAGGTCCAGCTTGGGGTCTGATGTGTTCCTCTTCTAACCTTTTTAGTGGACGTCTCTCTCTACATAGCTTGTTTTCCAACTGTCATAGGTGGGCATAGTGAGAGCCTGTTCCGTCCCATGGTCTGTGCCTGCTGAGCAACGCTGCTGCTGTCCTGAGATGGGGCTGCAGCTCTGTGGGACGTGGGGTAGAGGGACACTGAATTTGGCTGACAGTGGCCAGTGGGGAAGGACACAGGAAGATGCAGAAGTGCCGCTTGTCACTTCTGTGCCTTCCAGCTGTTGGCTGCAGAAACAGGCCACAGCCCCTTCCTATCAGGGATGTAGTCTTCTGGTGGCCCTGTGTGTCTGTGACTTACGCTTCATTCTTCCTGGCTTTGACCACTGGGCTCACTCCTACTTGGGGCCATTACTCTTGGTTTCCATCCATGTGGTGGGGCGCGAGGCCCTCTCCTTTCCCTGTGGGCACTGGTGCTCACTTCTCCTGAAGGTGCTGGTCTGCGCTTGCCTCACAGGCCTTCCCTGGCTGCCTCACTGAGTGTGCTTCAGCCCCATCCTGTGCATCCTGCGCTTGCTGGATTTGTTTCTTTGTGCTCGTGAACTACAGAAGTCTTCTCCTCTACCTGCCACTTGGCATGCGTCTCACCTTTTTTTTGCTGCAAAGTGCCCAGCACAGAGCCCAGCCATATGGGTAGACAGCGTGGCACCATGTGAAGAGGACTGAACAGACAGACAGCGTCCTGCAGCGGCTCTGCTCTGGGGATTTGACACTGGTGTAGTGCCGGTGCTGATGATCACTCAGACCTAGAGCTTGCTTGCCCCTTGCAGGGATAGCCTTGAACCTTTACACGGGGTGACCCACTGAACCTGCATGCCAGCCCTGGGACATAGGCCTGAAGAGCCCAGCCCCTGCCAATGTTACGAAATTACTTAGACGTTTCTGGTGTTTCTAATGAAAGTGATCCTCTGTACCCTGGCTGTTGAGCAGTGGCAGTGCTTGGGTTTGGGTCCCAGAACCACAGGGCTGCACTGCCTCCCATAGGGGACTTCTCGTGCTGCTGCCTGACGTCGGTACCCTTGCGACTGCAAAGCCTCCTGTTTGCATTGCCAGAGGGTGACACTGTGTGACCAGCTGTGATAATGAATGGTGGTTTTCTCCAAGTCTTCTTGGCATCTGCTTAGAACAGAATCCTGGGCTCTGTGAGATTAGTGACTTTGTGTCCAAGAAGGTGGTGGCATGTTCTTTGTGGTCTCCCTGCTGGACTGACTCTTCCTGAGAAGTGGCTTCTGAGTGGTGTGCTGCCCTCAGCAAGGTTCTGTTTCCTACATTGGCTGTCACGTGAATTTGGGAGAGCAGGAAGTTGTTTATAAAGGTGCCCCCAGGCTGGTTCTGTTCACAGGTCTTGGTGCTGGATTGTTTGCCCAGACCTCATCTCTTGCTAGGACCCTCGAGAGAGCAGCCTTGGCTCCAGATGTGCTCCTGGGGGCCCCTGGGTACTTGAGGCAAGCCAGACATGGACCCTGTCCCCAGCTGCCATACACTCACTCGAGGGGGGGGGGCCACGTCAGAAGGGCCCCCCATCCTTCGGCTCTCTGGGGCATTGTTTCTAAGTAGCAGCGGTACTGAGTTCAGGGTGACCCTGGGCAAGACACAGGGCTAGGTTAGCCACAGCTTCTGTGCCCACCGGCCACATGTCCACAGACGGGCTTGTGTCGCTGTCTTTTTTGGGGCTAGAGGGCCTGAGACTCACTCTGACCAAGTCAGCCCAGCCTCTGGCTTTGTGCCCAGGACTCCAGGGATGGGCATGGCTGTTCCCTGTGTTCCTAGACGTCCATGGGTCTTGTGAGCTGGGAGTGGGGTAAGTGTATTCTGCTCTCAGTTCCTGCTGTGTGGCTTGAGAAGGTGGAGTAGGTCTCTGGGCCCTTCCACCAAGTCCCCCAGCCCCCATCGTTGCTGCCTCCTGCCCGTGGCCTGTCTTTGCTGCTGCCACCCTGCTACACGGAGTTGAGAGCCGTTCTTTCTGTTGGGCTGGCGCTGCGTGGCAGTGCTTCATGGCTCCTCTGAGTGTGGCGTGTGGCCAAGCTCTCAGCTGCCCTCCCTGGAGTTAGACCTGGGCAGTTTGACTGCGGGAGGAGGGAGGCTTATGCACGCAGACCACCTACCTGACCGTGTCATTCAGAGGGCAGCCGGTCTCAGAGGTGTCCGCAGGAGGGGTTTGGGCTCTGGGCTTGGCCAGATCCTGTGGAAGGCACTCGGACTGATGCTGAGCCCAGACGTGTGTGCAGGGTGCTAGGGAGGTGCCCCTGTCTGCCTCAGGAGGGGATGTGGGGAGATGGCCAGCTGTGCCCCTTGTCATCCCTTCTGGCCTGGCCCGGCCTGCCGGCATGAAAGGAACCCATCCTTAAGATAACCTCAGCTGTGTGGCCAGAGGGCAGTTTTAAACCTAGGGAATGATGCCTTTCCTTGGCATGGGGCAGGAGCTCCTCTCCTTCCTGTCCTTTCCTGGTGACTCACTGCCAACTTCAGGCTGCCCGAGGCTCTGACAGGCCAGCCCATTTTGCCAGGACCCTGCTCAGCTGCAGGCGTGCTGGAGGAATGGGCTCCGTGGGGTGGAGTGGGACGCTGGTGGGTGCTCCGGGGCCACGCCAGAGCTGCTCTCTTCTTGTGCCTCTGCTGTCTTTCTCGTCCGTAGACACTTAGCCCTTAGCTAGGGGAGGGGAGAGAGAACCAGGGTGGGTGGGTCCTCTGACTGTCCTTTATAACATTTCTTTCCTGCCCACAGCAGGTCAATGGCCAGCAAGGAGGGGGGTCCGAGCCGGCGGCGGCGGCGGCGGCGGCGGCAGTGGTGGCAGCGGGAGACAAATGGAAACCTCCACAGGTACTGACCTTAACCATCCTTGCCCTCAGGCCCGCCTGCCCGCCAGCCCGCCCGCCTGCCCGCCCGCCCGCCTGCGTGCCCCGGGCCCAGAGAGGCGGGGCGGGGTGGGAGGGGCTCTGGGGACTCTTCTCTGCCTCCGGGCACAGGTGCCTGTCTTGTCCCCTCCCCACCCGGCTTCAGGCCTGGCTCTCCCCTTAGCACCTGCCCTGCTTCTGTGGTGGGTCGCAGCCCCCTGTGTCTTCAGACCTCGGGCAGATGGTGATGATGGTCGGGTGGGAGCCGACCCCGAACAAGTGCAAGTCCTTAACCATGGGTGTCATATAGGAGGGCAGATGTGGTGTTTCGGAGTGTGATGGGTATTAAGAGCCAGAAACACAGATTTTCACTTCAGACCTCAGATGTAGATAAAACCGCAAAGCACAACAACGTGCAACTCAGAGCACGGGGTTTGCGTGGGATTCAGGCCAGGCTTCGGAGGGGGTGTGGGCAGATCTTGTCCTGCTCTGGTTTCTTTGTCCTTGGGGGCGGGTCCTATAGGAGGTGGAGTCAGTCCTCATCTCCTGGTAATAGGGTTCTTTGTGCCTCTCCTCGGCAGTGCCCGCCTCCAGGGGGTTCCAGTCGGGGCTCAACATGGTGGCCTGGGGGCCTCCTGGAGCTGGGCCCTCCTGTGGGCCCCTGCACGCTCAGGGGAGGTTTGGCTGTGGTCTGCAGCGTGGACCCTGGGAAGTTATGGGGACTGAAGCAGATGGGCAAAGAGGCCAGGGGTGTCCAGCTAGCCAGCCCTCCCCTGCCCTGGCTGATGAGAGAAGGGCCTTTTGTTTACCAAGACAAAGAGGAGATTGAAAAGTTTCTAAGGGGCTGAAAGGGGGTTGGCATCGATTACCATGGTGACAGCCTGCTCTAGAGCCCCAGTCGCTGACTCTCGCCTCTGTCTCACTAAAGAGAACCTGGCGTGGGGCCAGCTGGGAGGGTGGAGAGGACAAGCCTCAGGGGCCAGACTGGGTTGCCAGAGTAGGGACCTTTAGGCCCCTTCTGCCCTTTGACCCTGTGCTGGAAACCTAGTTCTTGGGCTGGTCAGGGTGGTGATTCTTGGGGTTTGGGTCAGCTGGCCCTTTCCTACCTCGTTTGTACCTCTGTCCTTGCTCATCGTGCCTGTGCTGGGGGTCTGCCTGTCCCCTCCGCTGTCCCTCCGGAGGGTGTGCTGGGAGCTGCAGCTCTGTCGAGCCGGTGGGCAGGCAGGTGTGATCCGACTCCTGACACTTGTACTCTTTGGTCTGGGGGCTGTGGCTTTTTTTCCTGCTCACATGGTTATGTTTCTTACCCTGCAAGCAGCTTAGAAATCTATTTTGGCGGAAGGAATGTGAGCTTAATCCCAGCTGCACTTACTCTGATCTGTGGCAGGCTGTGCCTGCTACCCCACCCCCAAGCCCCCAAAATGTCTCCGGGTCTCCATGCTCGCCTGGCGACAGCACTGGCACACCCACTTTTCTCCTCTGGCTGGTCTGGTCCTGGCTTCTCTTCCCGGGGGACTGGAGCCCTCTTTGGGGCTGCTGTGGCCTGGGGGAGAAGCTCCACATTTTCAGCAGTGTGCAGGGACAGGGGATGGGGTGCCGCACGAAGGTATGCTGGGAGGGAGGCCCCTTCCCATCCCTGCTCCTGGAGTGCTCCCTGGAACTCTACCCAGTCAGGGAAGCTGAGTCTGTGACCATGGCTGGGTCCGTGGGAAGGTGCAGAGGGCAGAGGTGGGTGCCAGGCAGTCCGCGAATGAGGAGGCCCAGCACGTCCAGAGAACCATGGCCCCTTTTCCTTATAAAGGGTGCCTAAGGCCAGCTGTTCTGCTCTGCGTGGGACAGGTTCTGGGGTCAGGCTTGCTCCGAGGGATGGGCCCCTCGTACCACTTGCTGCCTGTCTTGGTACCTCCTGAGGAGGCCGTGGTGGCCTGGGCCCTGAAGCTGCTCTGGGTTGTCCCGAGGCCCCCAAGGTACCTGCCTTCTTCAGTGTGTGTCCTGCCCGTGCGTCTTGGGAGAGACTGGACTGGGGACAGGGACAGGGATAGCGGGCGGGCAGACGCACATCTCGGCCAGGCCGGAGACGGTCCGCGTTGGAGGCCATGTGCCGTTGGAGAGGGAGACAGGCGGGGTGGGGCTCCCGGGGCCACACGAAGGAGGTCTCGAGCTTATTCGTAACAACTCCCCTGCTCCCACTGCCAGGGGACAGACTCCATCAAGATGGAGAACGGGCAGAACACCACCGCCAAGCTGGGACTGCCTCCTCTGACGCCTGAGCAGCAAGAGGCCCTCCAGAAGGTGAGAGTGTACCTCCCGGGGGAGTGGGGGGGGACAGGTGGCGGGGGAAAGCGCATCTCCCCACAAGCCGGGCCCCCCAGTGCTCCTCACCGCCTTCTCCCGCAGGCCAAGAAGTACGCCATGGAGCAGAGCATCAAGAGCGTGCTGGTGAAGCAGACCATCGCGCACCAGCAGCAGCAGCTCACCAACCTGCAGGTGAGCCGCCCCGCCTGCCCTGCGCTGGAGGCCGCCCCCCGCCCGCCCGGGCCGGGGCCTCCGCCCGCCCCTCCCCGCCACCTCCTCCTCCTCCGCATCCTCCGCCTTCTCTTCCTCCTCCTGTGCCTCTGGCCGGCCGTCCCCACGAGGTGTTGTGGTTTTGTTTCTCAAGGACTCCTTCTTGGGACGCCCAGATTTCTCCGTGAGGCATGAGTGGCCCAGCCTTATTCATCTGCTGTGTGCCCGGGGCCCCTTCCCCGCCCTTCTCTGTGGCCCTGCCCCGTACCCTCAGTTGGCTCCTCCTCTTGGACTTGAAAGTGATGCCTCAGGTCGCCTCTGCGCCCTGTTGAAGGTGCAGAATGTAGGGGCGTTCGTCCCCACCCCCATGGCCTCGCATAGGAGCTGTCAGGCCCCCACCCCTGCAGTGAGTCCAGACCACCTGGGCTGGGGTCTGAGACAGAGAGGACAGGCTGGGGGCACTTCCAACAGGGCCCTGTTCCGGCCCTGTGACCGGAAGCCGCAGTGGCTGTGGGGAAGAGGCCAAGGCGAGGCTGACAGTTGCCTGGGCCTCGAGCCCCTTGCCCCCTGCCCAGCCCTCAGACATCCACACTGCCGGGACATTCCCTGGCTCTTCACCGCGCTCCATCCACACCCTCTCCTCTTCCTTCTCCTCCTCCTCCACCCCCTCCCCCTCCTCCCCCTCCCTTCCTTCTGCCCCGCCGGCCAGGCTGCGGGGCGGGGCACCTGGGGCTCTGAGGCCCCCCCTGGGCAGGTGCCGGCGGCTGGCCAGTTGGCTGGCAGTTTGGGAAGGCAGGCGGGCCTCCCTGGCAGGGCGGGGACTCCGGGCCTTGCCGCTGTCTGCGTGAGGTGTGTCAAGAGCGGGAGACTGCTCGGCTCCAACAGACTGAACTCTGTCTTTACTGTCTTTCAGATGGCAGCAGTGACAATGGGCTTTGGAGATCCTCTCTCACCTTTGCAATCGGTCAATAGAAATGCTCACTTCTTCCGGGGCTCATGTCCTTAGTCAGGGCTAGAGGGGGGCAGTGCAGCCCGCGTGCTGGGGACCTTGCTCCCCTAGCCGGCCCTGCCCGCCAGCTCGGGACGAGCGCAGCAGAGCGCCAGGCGCGGCGGGGCCAGTGGTGTGGGCGGGCACCCACCCGGGACCGCCCCTGGGGAGGCCTCCATCTGCTCTGAGGTCCCGCCTTAAAACTAACCGGCCAGGTAACTGCGGAGGGCAGCAGGCCAGGAGGGCAGCTGCCCACGCCAGGCCCACCTTCACCCATGTCGCCTGCACGCACGAGGCGCAGCGCCTGGGCCTTCAGCTCTGCCAGTCTCCAGGCTGCCCGGGCTCCTGGGTTGGGGTCAGGCCCCCAAGGAGACAAAGAGTCCTAACTGCCAGCCCCATCAGACCCTGGAGGGAGGATGGATGGATGGTTGGGGTGGGGGGCCGGGGGGTCCCAAGCAAGCAGGAGAGGGAAGGGCAAGAATTTGGTCCTTTGGGCCTGGCTGTCAGCAAGGGGTAGAGGCCATGCAGCCAGGGAGCAGGCAGGGGCTGAGCCCAGAGTGGGCCAGGGAGGAGGCAGAGGCGGTGTCTGTGGCCTTGGCTGCCGTGGGCGGAGGAGTCTGGGAAGGAGATGCTCCTGCATCCCCTGGGGGTCATCCCTGGGTGTGCTGCTCTCACGGGGGAGATGCAGCCCTGTCCACGGGCCAGACAGACCCAATGTCCTCTCTGGGAAGCGTCTGTCTGTGGGGAGACATCAGGGAGAAGGGCTCTTGGCCCACCTGTTGTTGGGAAGCCTGCCCCGGAGAGGAGAGGTGCTCTTACCGTCGGGGATTTGGGCCTGAGGGGTAGATGGTTTCACATGTGGGGTGCCTGGTGTGAGAGGGGACAATAGTTACGCCTTTGCTGGTCCTTGGTCTCCGCCAGGGGCCTGAGGCCGACGTGTCAGGAGCCCAGTTTGAGGAGGGCAGTCCCATTTGGGGGGGAACTCCTAGTTTGGGGGATACGTGGATCTTATTTTTAGGCTCCTCTTTGAGGGAGGGGGAGGTCTGGTCTACATAAGAGGCCATTTGGTGTCTAAAGAGGGAAACTAGCCTCCGGTTATGGGGGGCCCTTTTGAGGGTGAGGGGAGCCCAGGTTTATGGAGGGGCTAGAGCCAGGATCCCGTCTTCTGTGCCTGCCCTGGGCCTGTGATGTCTTCCCTGGGGCCCAGCTCCTCCTGGCGGCCCACTGCTTATGGCTCTGGGAAGTGCCCCGCCTCACACGTCCTGTGTGAGGTGGCAGGGGTGGGAGCCCCATCCCTGAGGCGCACAGAGAGGTCCCTGGGCCCACGCTCGCCCCGGCGCAGAGGCAGGGCCTGCTGGGCCTGTCCGCTCCCTGCTCCAAGGAGCCCTGGGGCTTCTTTCTGGCAGCTCTGCCACCTCCTGGCGTTCCTGGGGTCCGGGCCTTGGGGCTGCAGGGGTGAGCTCCAGCCCGCCCTTTTTTGTCAGGTGTTCAACACGCTGGGAGGCTTGCACGGTGCCAGCCCCTGCCCGAGCTGGGCCTGCTCCTTGTTCTGTCTGCAGGGAGCCCCCATCTGGGCTCCTGACCTCCTCCCCTGGGCTCTCTTCTGGGCCGTAGCTGCCCTGTCTTCTGCCCCCTGTCTTGCCTCCACGCCAGTGGGTCCGTCCAGCTTGGATGGCTTCCCCTTCCCTCTTCTGCTAGAGCACTTGACCAAGGACCTGGGAGGGCCTTCCAGCCCGGCTTGGGGTACCTGGCGCCCAGAAGGTGGGCGGGGTGGGAGGGCGCACAGCCCTGCCTCCCAGCCGCTCGTCGGCTTTGCTGCCGGTCTGCCCGGGGCCTGGACGGGCCGGGGTGCATCCGTGTCCTGCCTCGGGGCCTAGCCCTCCTTCCTGGGGGCAGGGTCCTGTTGACCCCCGCTCCCCCGACTGCAGGGTCTGAGCCTGCACCTTGTTGCCGTGTGGGGAGCCCTCCCCACAGCGGAGCTGGGTAGGTGGGCCAGGCGGGGAGTGGGCTGCCCGGCCTCCTGCCGTCCCCTCACGAGCCAGTGGCTCTTTCTCCCCTTGTGTCCTGCTCCAGATGGCAGCTCAGCGGCAGCGGGCGCTGGCCATCATGTGCCGGGTCTACGTGGGTTCCATCTACTATGAGCTTGGGGAGGACACCATTCGCCAGGCTTTTGCTCCCTTTGGACCCATCAAGAGCATTGACATGTCCTGGGACTCCGTGACCATGAAGCACAAGGTGAGACTTAGTTTGCCCCACCCCCACCCCCCACCCAGGGCCCTGTTGGCCTAATGCCACATTCGTGTGTCCAGGGCTTTGCCTTTGTGGAGTACGAGGTCCCAGAAGCTGCGCAGCTCGCCTTGGAGCAGATGAATTCAGTGATGCTAGGAGGCAGGAACATCAAGGTAGGGGCCAAGGAGGTGGGCCTCGGGCGGGGCTGGTACGTCGGGGGTGCTCTGTTTTCACTCCCCCGGGAGATGCAGAGCAGCCGGGAGTGGCCAGGCCCGGGCTGACTGGGGGCTCGTCCCCTGCCTCTCTCCCAGGTGGGCAGACCCAGCAACATAGGGCAGGCCCAGCCCATCATAGACCAGCTGGCTGAGGAGGCACGAGCCTTCAACCGCATCTATGTGGCTTCCGTGCACCAGGACCTTTCCGACGATGACATCAAGAGCGTATTTGAGGCCTTTGGCAAGATCAAATCTTGCACGCTGGCCCGGGACCCCACGACCGGCAAGCACAAAGGTTATGGGTTCATTGGTGAGTTTGGGGAGACTGAGGTGAGGGCGGGGCCCACCTGGCACTGTGGCTCACCCTCACTGCTGCTCCTGCCCTGCAGAGTATGAGAAGGCCCAGTCATCCCAGGATGCCGTGTCTTCCATGAACCTCTTTGATCTGGGTGGCCAGTACTTGCGGGTGGGCAAGGCTGTCACACCCCCCATGCCCCTGCTGACACCTGCCACACCCGGAGGCCTCCCGCCTGCTGCTGCTGTGGCCGCAGCTGCAGCCACAGCCAAGATTACAGCGCAGGTGAGGTGTGGCGCGGTTGCGTGGTTCATTTGTGGGGGACAGCTCCTCTCTCCCTCATCCCTTGGGGATTGGCTCTTTGGGTGGTCTGGAGTGGAGGCAGTCAGATCGGGGACTGAGTGTGGTGGCTTTCTGAGTTGCAGGAAGCAGTGGCTGGAGCAGCGGTGCTGGGTACCCTGGCCACCCCTGGACTGGTGTCCCCTGCACTGACTCTGGCCCAGCCTCTGGGGGCTTTGCCCCAGGCTGTCATGGCTGCCCAGGCCCCAGGAGTCATCACAGGTGAGCCTGGGTGGGTCAGAGCTTCCCTCTTCCTCCTGCCCCTCCTCTGCATAGGCCTCTGGGGCCAGGGCAGGCCACGGCTCAGGCCTGGCTGAGTGGTGCACTGCTCCTTCCTGGGAAGGGCAGAGATGGGGAGACGTGACCGCTGGACCTGGTGGGTTTGCTGCAGGTGTGACCCCAGCCCGGCCTCCCATTCCGGTCACCATCCCCTCTGTGGGAGTGGTGAACCCCATCCTGGCCAGCCCCCCAACGCTGGGTCTCCTGGAGCCCAAGAAGGAGAAGGAGGAGGAGGAGCTCTTTCCTGAGTCGGAGCGGCCAGAGATGCTGAGCGAGCAGGAGCACATGAGCATCTCCGGCAGTAGCGCCCGCCACATGGTGATGCAGAAGCTGCTGCGAAAGCAGGAGGTGGGCACCCGGGGCTGGTTGGGGGGAGGGTGCATGGTGACCAGCCAGCCATAGCTCTCAGCTGTCCCCTCCCCCGCACAGTCCACAGTGATGGTTCTGCGTAACATGGTGGACCCCAAGGATATCGACGATGACCTCGAGGGGGAGGTGACCGAGGAGTGTGGCAAGTTTGGTGCTGTGAACCGTGTCATCATCTACCAGGAGAAGCAGGGCGAGGAGGAGGACGCAGAGATCATCGTCAAGATTTTTGTGGAGTTTTCCATAGCCTCTGAGACTCACAAGGCCATCCAGGCCCTCAATGGGCGCTGGTTTGCTGGCCGCAAGGTGGTGGCTGAAGTGTATGACCAGGAGCGTTTTGATAACAGTGACCTATCTGCGTGACCTTGGCCCTATTCCCTGGACTTGCACTTGCTCCTTGTTTCCTCGGGGTTTTATAGTGATTTGTTGGTGTCTCAGGCCTAGCCACCCAGCGTGGGGATAAAGGTGCAGATGCTATTGGCCCTGAAAGTCCCTGTGTGACAGTGGTCCTGTGCTTATTGGCTCCTGGAGGTCGCCCTGGGGGAAGGGATGGGCAGAGGGGACCTTGAAGGCCTGCAGGTAAAGTGCAGGAGAGGAAGGCGTGTGCCGCGCTGAACGACGGCCTGCTTGGCTGCGCCCTGCCCTGAGCAGCCTTGTGCGGAGGTGCGGGCTGTCCTGCTGCGCAGTCCCATCGCCTGTGCGGGGTTAGTACCGAAAGACTGGTACTGAGCACCTCAAGCCCCAGGACGAAGTCGCCCCGGAAATGGAGTGCTGGCTCCACCTGTCGCCCTGCCCCCGAGGGAGCCCAGGTCCCGGTGGGAGGGGCAGCTGGCTGAGCACCTGCTGGCTGAGCTGGTGCTCTTGCGGGACCCACCCTCGGGAAGAGCCCAGGCGGAACCTCCGCAAGCCTCTGGCTAGGGCTCTGGAGCTCGATCCGTACGCGGACTTCGAGTCCCATCGTGCTTCGCGCCCGGGGACCTGAGCTGAGCTTCCCGACAGGCCGTGCGCGGGGCCGCTACGGGTTCTCGGAGGCGCCGGCACCGCGGGGCCTTGTGGGGGTTGCAGTTCCCTGCGGCGATGGGCGGTGAGGGCGGGCCTCGGCTTCCCGGCGGGCTACGCGGCGGCCGGCGGTTGTCGGCGGGGCAGTCCGGCGGGCAGCGGCGGCCGTTCCGGCTGCGGCACAGCGGCGGACGAGCGGGCTGGGCGGGATGCGGGGCCGCCGCCGCCGTCTCCTGAGAGTCTGAGCGCTGGCCGGGCCGCGCGCCGCCCCCCACCCCGTCCCCCTCCCTGCTCGGGCCGCTTCGGGCCGAGCGTTCCAGCGCGGCCGGGCCCAGCGCCGCCGCCGCCGCCCCGCCCCCCCGCCCGGCCGGCCGGCCCGGCGCTCATGCGGACCGAGCCCCGCCCCCCGGCCGAGCCCGCCGCCCGAGCCCGCGCCTGAGCCCGCGCCGCGCGCCCGCCCGCCCGCACCATGCTCAAGTGCATCCCGCTGTGGCGCTGCAACCGGCACGTGGAGTCGGTGGACAAGCGGCACTGCTCGCTGCAGGCCGTGCCCGAGGAGATCTACCGGTACAGCCGCAGCCTGGAGGAGCTGCTCCTCGACGCCAACCAGCTGCGTGAGCTGCCCAAGGTGAGCGGCCGCCCGGCACCTGCCGCCCGGCCCTGGGCGCCGGTCGAGGGGGTCGGCCCCGCCGCGGCTCCCGCTGCCCGCCGAGCGCCCGGCAGCAGGCGCGGGCCCCGGGCGGGGCACGGCAGCCTCCGGCTGGCCCCGCCGGTTCTTACTGGCCAGCCCCGCCCTCCTCTCCCGCTTCGGGGGCCGGCGCCAGGTGGCAGTGCTCCTCAGGTGCCTGCCCAGGGGTGGCGAGGACGCCCGGCCTGGGAGCCCAGCCCAGCGCAAGCGTGGGGGCGGGGGCGGGGTGGAGCGAATCCGGGTGGGAAGGCGAGCTCGGTCTGGCAGGGGAAGACTGTGGACGCTGCCCGGGAGGCGAGGGGCCTGGCGGCCTCCCGCTGCCCTCCTCCGGGGGGCGGAGGGGTGCGATGAAGGAGCGCTCCTCAAGGCCCTTGTCCCTGACAGGCCTGCGGCCGGCCCTCCCGGTGCCGTTGTGCCCCCCCGTCAGCTTGCTTTCCTTCTAAGGCCGCTCTGGAGGAGAGGTTACTGAAGGAAACAGGTCACAAAAGGATTTCCTTTTCGGAGACCGGTCGCTAAGTGGCCCCGTGCCCGGGGGCCACAGAGGGTGTGGGGACAGCGTTCTGGGCTGGCGCGGGAGGAGTCCGTCCCTCAGCACCGCCGGGAGCCTTCGCGCTGCCCTCCCTCTTCCCCCCAACACGAAGCTGTTTGTACCTGTAGTACTTCGCCGTCTTTGTCATTTTCTTGCACGACTGGCAGATCGTCGTCGCGGGTTTGGGCCGGGTTGGTTGGGTGCAGCAGCAGAGCCGGCGTGGGCCCTGGAGGCCTTGCCGCCTGGGCGGGTGGCATGTGGGGTCCTGAGGGGCGCACACAGGGCAAGGGACGGAGAAGCACCCGCTAGACGCGAGGGTGCTTGTAGGCCAAGGTTTGGAGCGCTTTGGAAAGATGGTAGCAGGGCCGTGTCTGAGGTGACAGGAGGCCGCCGGGCACCGAGAGGAAATTAGAAACCTAGCGAGATGCCGGTACGCGCCTTTCTGTCCCTTCCTGCTGCAGACTGAGGCGATGTGGCAGGACCCGGGTTCCCATGTGGCCTGAGGCAGGCGGGGGCCCATGGGGTCCATGACCCGCGAATTCGCGCCTGCCCTTGGAGGGGCCCCGTGCTAGAGTCCACACGCCCCTGACCCCACTGCTTGCCCACAGCCCTTCTTCCGGCTGCTGAACCTGCGGAAGCTGGGCCTGAGTGACAACGAGATTCAGCGGCTGCCCCCTGAGGTGGCCAACTTCATGCAGCTGGTGGAGCTGGATGTGTCCCGGAACGGTGCGGGGTCGGGGCAGGTCGGGGGCGGAGCCTAGGGATGGCAGGAAGGGCTCGGAGGCCTCAGGGGCCCTGATGTCTCTCCATGGCGATCCCTCTCCTACGGCAGACATCCCGGAGATCCCCGAGAGCATCAAGTTTTGCAAGGCCCTGGAGATTGCAGACTTCAGCGGGAATCCCTTGTCTAGGTGGGCGGGGGCCGTGGCGGGGGTGGGGGCCGTCGCGGGAGGCTACGCAGCCCCGTCCTGGACACCTGAGGTCCCCTTCCTCTGGCGCAGGCTCCCGGAAGGCTTCACTCAGCTGCGCAGCCTGGCTCACCTGGCCCTGAATGACGTGTCCCTGCAGGCGCTGCCTGGGGATGTCGGCAAGTGAGTGCCCTCGAGGGCGGGGGGGACTCAGCTCAGCCCCCCCATCTCCCCACCTTCTCTGCTTTGGTCACGCCCCACCCCCCTCTCTCTTTCAGCCTCGCCAACCTGGTGACCCTGGAGCTCCGGGAGAACCTGCTCAAGTCTTTGCCGGCGTGAGTGAGCGCAGGTCTCCCTCCGGCGCCTACTTGGGCCACGGCCCCAGGGGCTCAGGCCGGGCAGCCACGGCCAGATCTGCTCTTTGTTCCGCAGGTCTCTGTCCTTCCTGGTCAAGCTGGAGCAGCTGGATCTGGGAGGCAACGAGCTGGAAGTGCTGGTGCGGAGAAGGCGGGGTCTCCCGGGCGAGGCGGGGCAGGGGACCTCGGCCTGTCACTCGACCCCGTCAACCTGTCCCCATCTGTTCCCACAGCCTGATACCCTGGGGGCTCTGCCCAACCTCCGCGAGCTGTGGCTGGACCGGAACCAGTTGTCCGCGCTGCCCCCGGTGAGTGAGGGTGCGGTGCCCCCTGCCCCGTGCTCGGCCGTTCCCTGACCTCCCTCCCCCCACGCCCGCCTCCAGGAGCTTGGGAACCTGCGGCGCCTGGTGTGTCTGGACGTGTCGGAGAACCGGCTGGAGGAGCTGCCATCAGAGCTCGGTGGGCTGCTGCTGCTCACGGACTTGCTGCTCTCCCAGAACCTGCTGCAGCGGCTCCCCGACGGCATCGGTCAGCGGCGGCTGCGGCGCTGGGGACCGGGGGTGGGGGGTGGGTTGTGACCCGGGGCCTGAAGGAGGGTCCTGCGGGCTGGTCTCCAAGAGACACCACCGAGAAGGGGAATTAGATCAGGGGTGGGGGTGACAAGTGGGTAAGGGGGCCTGGCAGTTCGGCTCTGGAGCAGAGAGCTCAAAGGGCCGCGGGGGGAAGAGTAGTGGGGCGGGGGGGCCCCCCAAGCTGTCCACTGCCCCGGCCGCCAGGCCCTTGCCCCGCTCAGCTCTGTCACTGCGTCTCCCCTACACCAGGTCAGCTGAAACAGCTGTCCATCCTGAAGGTGGACCAGAACCGACTGTGTGAGGTGACGGAGGCCATCGGAGACTGTGAGAACCTCTCCGAGCTGATCCTCACGGAGAACCTGCTGACGGTAGGGCCCAGCCCGGTGGGACTGGAGACGTTGAGGCAGGGGGATCGAGGAGCGCTTTGCGGCGGGCTCTTGGCGTCTGCTTGGATGGGAGGCTGTGGCCGGAAGCAGTTGCGGGGAGAGGGGGACAGAGTGGCGCCAGGCCAAACGCCGTGGAGGAGGAGTTCTCTACTTCCAGACTGGCTCAGGTTCCCACCAACCTGTGACCCTCCCTTGGCCCCAACCAGGCTCTGCCCCGCTCCCTGGGTAAGCTGACCAAGCTGACCAACCTCAACGCAGACCGCAACCGTCTGGAGGTCCTGCCGCCCGAGATCGGAGGCTGCGTGGCGCTCAGCGTCCTCTCCTTGAGGGACAACCGCCTGGCTGCCCTGCCGCCCGAGCTCGCCCACACGGCTGAGCTGCACGTGCTGGACGTGGCTGGGAACCGGTGAGCGCCTGCCCACCCGCCCTGCCCCTGCTGAGCCAGCCGTGCCCTCCTGCCCCCGCTGACCCTCCCGTGCCAACCCACACCCCCCCCCCCGGCCCCCAGGCTGCGGAGTCTGCCGTTCGCGCTCACCCACCTCAACCTCAAGGCCCTGTGGCTGGCTGAGAACCAGGCACAGCCTATGCTCCGGTTCCAGACGGAAGACGACGCCCAGACCGGCGAGAAGGTTCTCACCTGCTACCTGCTGCCGCAGCAGCCCCCACCCAGCCTCGGTAGGTGGCCGGCCACGGGCGGCTGTGTCTGCGGAGCCGGTATGGCCCGGGCCGGTCTCCCCCTTGACGTTCCCGTCCCTCAGAGGAGCCAGGGCAGCAGAGCAGCCCTTCGGAGAGTTGGAGCGACGCCCCGCTCGGCCGCGTCAGCGCCATACAGTTTCTGGACGTCCCTGTTTGTGGTGACGACGTCGAGGAAGCTGCTGCCGAGAAACGGGTACAGTGGGGGTGCTCCCGGCAGGTGGGGGGGCACGTCCTGCCCTCCTGCCCCACCCCTCACCCCCGTGCACCCCGCAGGGCCTGCAGCGTCGGGCCACGCCTCACCCCAGCGAGCTGAAGGTGATGAAGAGGGGTGTCGAGGAGCGGCGGGGCGAAGCCTTCTCCTGCAGGCCTGAGTCCGGGCCACCCTCGCCCTTGGAGGAGGTGTCTGTGGGACCCCGCTCGGCACAGGAGGGATCTTGGCCTCAGGCATCTTGCCCGTCCTGGGCGTAGGGTTTTGGGAGCCCAGGGGTGGGCATGGGGCCCAGGAGGAGGTGAACCTGAGTGGTGGGGGCCCAGGGCCGAGTATGCCGTGCCTTCCGGCAGAGCGGGGCTACGTGAAGGGCTGCTGGCCCGAGTGCAGGGGGACGTGCGGTGTACGCATGCCGTGGATCCAGAGGTGGCCGTGGTTTCGGTGGTGTGGGGTGGAGCGCGAGGCGTGCGGGTCGGGTCTTTCTTGGGTCCTCACGGGGCCGGAAGGAGCACGACTGGCTTTGGCGTGGCGGGTGGGGGCCTGGGTCAGGTGGGCCCGCTGGTGCTCGTTGAGAGGTTCCTGGCACTGGGCCTGGGGGGCTCTCGACTCGCGGTACAGCAGGCGTCTGAAGGGCAGAGGGGCACGGGGCAGGGCCCCCCACCCTGTGAAGCTGCCAGGGCTCACGTGCGGAGCTGTGCTCGTGTCCGGGCACCTGACCTTTGTCCGTGTGTTGCTCTCCTAGGATCCCCGCCTGGTCCCTATTCGGTTTTAGACGGGGAGCCCTCCGAGGGGCTCCACTACAGAACCATGCTTTTGCGCTCCTTTATTTGCTTTGATGGCTGCGTGGCTCCCCGAGGGGCTGGGATGAGCATCCACTGCCTGTCAAGGGCGAGCCCTCAGGGGGCTCTGCAGGGGGGGCAGCAGAGAGCCCAGGTTGACCTGCTGCCTGACCTCCTGCAGGAGAAGAGGCTGAGCGCGGAGTCTGGCCTGAGTGAGGACTCACAGCCATCTGCTGGCTCAGCTTCCCAGGGCGAACCCGAGGGGCCGCCGACTGAGACGCAGGGGCCCAGCCAGCAGGAAGCCACCCTGAACGCCCCGGAGGAGGCTGCGGAGGAGACTTACGAGGAGGTGAGGCTGGGCCTCTGCCCCATGGCGGCGTACAGCACCATGCTGGTCAGCGTCTGGGGGCGAGGGCGGGCGGGCTGCAGACCATGCCACCGTTCTCCTCCCCGGCCCTACGCAGCCTACAGTGCGCTTTGCAGAAGATACGCTGCTGCTGTCCCCAAGGGAAGACGGTGAGAGCGAGGAAGGGCACCTGGAGGCCCCCTGGCCCCTTCCTGGCGGGAGACAGCGCCTCATCCGCAAGGACACGCCTCACTATAAGAAGCATTTCAAGATCTCCAAGCTGCCCCAGCCCGAGGCTGTCGTGGCCCTGCTGCAGGGGACGCAGCCGGACGGGGAAGGCCCAGTCGGGCCTGGAGGTTGGCACAATGGCCCCCATACACCCTGGGCTCCTCGGGCTGAAGAGGAGGCTGAGAAGGAGGAAGAGGAGGAGCAAGAGGAAGATGAGGAAGAAGATGAAGCAGTGGCCGCCGAGGAGGAGAAGGAGGCGGCCACGGTCTCTGCACCCTCCATCAAGGTGGGTCTCGGCTCACACACCCATTTGACGCAGGGTCTACACCGCTCCTCCCCAGACCCCCGTGCACGCTGGTATCTCAGGGAGCACTCACAGCAGCTCTGGGCCCCTCCCCAAGGCCTCACCGTGGACTGTCTCCCGAGCCCTGTTCCTGGCCCCTGGGGGCTCCTGCAGCCCCGCACAAGGTCCTGCCTGCCCCCTGGGGACACCTGGGCCTCACAGCACTGCTGCACACCTGGCGTCGCAGTCGTGCCTGGACACTGGGAATGGGGCCGTGGCCGCTGAGGAGCCCACGTGGCTGGAGTCTGGGACAGCCAGACACAGGCTCAGCCTGCTGTGGGGTCCCGCCGACCAGCCGAGCTCTCCGCATTTGGTGGTTTGGCAGTGGCATTGGTAGCCACACGTCTGGAACGGAGGGGAACTGCGTGCCCTGGGAGACGGGCTGGTGCTCAGGCTGTGGGAGCTTGGTGTGGGCTTTCCTCTCCTTTCTGCTCTCTGCGGGGCTGGGCGAGGTGGTGGCAGGGCAGGGCCGGGGCTCACCCGCATGCCTTCGCTGGTCCCGTCCTAACAGGGGGTGTCGTTTGACCAGGCCAATAACCTGCTGATAGAGCCCGCACGCATTGAGGAGGAAGAGGTCTGTACTCGCTCTGTGCTCTGTGCTCTGTGTCCCGGGCTGCGGGCTCTCATGCCTCCTGCCCCACCCCCACCTGCATGCCTGAGCAGACCCCTGCCCACCTCCCTGGTGCTAGGGCCCGCTGGCCCTCTGACCTGGGCAGACAGAGAGGAGTTCAGGCGTGGGGCACGCGGCCGGTGTCGGCAGGGGTGCGGGGGCGTCCCTTGCCTTCCCAGCTCCGGGGACCCTGGAGTTCTGAGGCAACACCCGCAGACGGGGGCAGGGCCTTGGGCGCAGTCCAGGCTGTGCTCTGCCCTGGCAGTGCCCAGCGCCGTGCGGGCGCCCAGGCGGCCCCCACACAGCCAGCCTGTTCTGTTTCCAGCTGACACTCACCATCGTGCGGCAGACGGGGGGCCTGGGGATCAGCATCGCTGGTGGCAGAGGCTCTACACCCTACAAAGGGGATGACGAGGTAAGGACCTGGGCCACCACGAGGTTCCCTCTCCTTGCATCCCTGCCTTTTTTTCCACGAGGCTTTTCACGGTTTTGAGGGCTGTCCCGCCGCACTCTCCAGCCTCGCGGTGTGCTTTTCTCTGGTGCCTGCTGACCCTCAGGGCCCCCTGGCCCCGGGTGCCTGGCCCTGACAGCTGACCGGGGACGGAGCCGGGCAGGTTAGTTGGAGACGGTGCGGGGTGCCCGCGCTCTCCTCCGCACCCTGCTTTCTCTCCGTGGGTCACCTGTGTTGGGTTTGGGGTTGAAAACCATCCCAGGAAGTTGACCCGGGCCTTCTAGCTCCCTGACATGTGGGACTTGCCGTGTGAGCACAGTGCCTGTGGCTGCCCCTCGCTCTCGGGCATCTTTGCAAGCTTGGCGTGGGGTTTCCAGCCTTGCCCAGCTGTTCCCCCCGACGGGACGGGAGGGGTGGGGCCCCTCTGCGGCCTCCATCCTGTCTCCGCTCGGCCTCTGCTCGTTCTACAGGGCGTATTCATCTCCCGCGTGTCAGAGGAGGGCCCCGCGGCCCGGGCTGGAGTCCGGGTGGGTGACAAGCTCCTCGAGGTGGGTCGGGGCCCCTCCCCAGCGGCGCACGGCCCCTGCCTTGGGGGCGGGTGTCTGGGTGACACAGGGTGCTGGCCATGCGGGGGGCAGAGGCCGGTCAGGGAGGTGGTTAGTCCTCCGGCCAGCCGGAGGCTTGGGCTTAGTTTCCTGTTGCAGCGCCTGGGCAGGTGTGTCCGGGAGCTCTCAGGAGACACAGCGGGCACAGTCTGAGGGCAGCCCGCCCTGTCTCCAGGGCCTGGGAGGGGTGGTGAGCACAGGCAGGGCTGAGGCCACACGGCAGCTCTCTCTGGAGGAGGAAGCTGTGGCCAGGATGGCAGGGAGAGCAGAGGAGAGGGAGCCTGACCAGGCGGGGCTCAGGGAGGGATGGCGGCACATACCTGGTGGCCCCGGGCGTCTTCAGCTGTGGGGCTGCGGGGCCAGGGGACGCGGGTGCGCCACGGCAGGAAGAGCAGCCTCGTTTCTGTCAGCCAGCCCCCAGCCTCAGCCCCGGTTTGCACGGGTCCTGGGGCTCACTCCTTTGCGGGTCTCCCACCTGTGGAGGAAGTGTGCGCAGGGTCTCGCCACAGCCGTGGCCCTGACTTGATCAGCGCCCTGCCCTGCAGGTGAACGGCGTGGCCTTGCACAGTGCCGAGCACCACCAGGCGGTGGAGGCGCTGCGGGGGGCGGGCAGCACTGTGCGGATGCGGCTGTGGCGGGAGCGCATGGTGGAGCCGGAGAACGCAGTCACTGTCACACCGCTGAGGCCTGAGGACGACTACAGCCCTCGGGAATGGCGGGGGGCCGCCCTGCGCCTGCCCCAGCCGGACCCCGCCGGGCCCCTCCGCCAGCGCCACGTGGCCTGCCTTGTGCGCAGCGAGAAGGGGCTGGGCTTCAGCATCGCTGGCGGGAAAGGCTCCACACCTTACCGGGCGGGGGATGGGGTGAGGCGGGGCCCGGGGGAGGGGCGGCTGTGCGGGGGGCGGAGGGGGGGCCAAGGCTGTGCGCTTCCCGCCACACCGCCACTCGCCTCTCCTTTCCCCTGTAGGGCATTTTCATCTCCCGCATCGCAGAGGGGGGCGCTGCCCACCGGGCGGGCACTTTGCAGGTCGGCGACCGAGTCCTCTCGGTGAGTGGGGCTCACGGGGCCTGCTCGGCACCCCATCCTTCCGCCGCCTCCCAGGGCTCCCTGACTGGCCTCGCTCTTGCAGATCAACGGGGTGGACGTGACCGAGGCCAGGCACGACCACGCCGTCTCTTTGCTGACCGCTGCTTCCTCCACCATTGCCCTGCTGCTGGAGCGTGGGCCCGGGGGCCCCCTGCCCCCCAGCCCTCCGCCACACCCCCCCACACCTCCCAGTGCGACCAGCGCCACCGAGGCCACTGCCACCCCTGGGGAGTCTGGGCCGCTGCGGCTGGCCCCCAGCCTGCCGGCTGCCGCCTTAGAGGGGCCGTACCCAGTGGAGGTGAGACCGCGGCCCCTCCCGGCCTGCCTCCCGCTTCCCTCCGGGTGGGAGGACGCTGTTCTGGTGCCAGGTCACTAGGCCTTCGCTTCTCAGCTTCCTTTCCACGTGGTCGTCTTGTGGGCCCTGATGTGGCAGGACCACTGCCTGGCATCCCTGATGACCTGTCTGCAGCCACCTGGGTCCGTACGCCCTCTGGGCAGGAGAAGCGCCCCTTTGCTGCTCTAATAGCCTTATTCCAACCGGCCCCTCGTGCCCCTCGGTGTCCCCAGGAGATCTGCCTGCCGAGAGCCGGGGGTCCCCTGGGGCTCAGCATTGTTGGGGGCTCTGATCACTCCAGCCACCCGTTCGGCATCCAGGAGCCTGGCGTGTTCATCTCCAAGGTAGAGCAGGCCCGCTTGTGTCCCTGTGCTAGGAGGGCCCTGCCTGGGGCGGGGGGGGGAGGGGAGGGGAGGGGGCGGGCAGCAAGGCCTCCAGCCCGCCGGGCCTCACCCCTCCTCCACCCCGCCGACAGGTGCTCCCACGGGGCCTGGCTGCGCGCGGCGGCCTGCGGGTTGGGGACCGCATCCTGGCGGTGAACGGGCAGGACATCCGGGAAGCCACGCACCAGGAGGCGGTCAGTGCCCTGCTTCGGCCCTGCCTGGAGCTGGTGTTGCTGGTGAGGAGGGACCCACCGCCCCCGGGCATGCGGGAGCTCTGTATCCAGAAGGCGCCCGGCGAGAAGCTGGGCATCAGCATCCGAGGGGGTGCCAAGGGCCACGCAGGGAACCCCTGTGACCCCACAGACGAGGGCATCTTCATTTCCAAGGTGAGGCCCCTCCCCAGCCGGCCCCACCCCACTGCGTTCCTCGGAGATGGGGAGCCGGCTAGACCCTGAGGCCTGGTCTCCGCAGGTGAGCCCCACGGGGGCAGCCGGGCGGGACGGCCGGCTGCGGGTGGGGCTGCGGCTGCTGGAGGTGAACCAGCAGAGCCTGCTCGGCCTAACGCACGGCGAGGCCGTGCGGCTGCTGCGTGGCGTGGGCGACACCCTCACCGTGCTCGTCTGTGACGGCTTCGACACTGCCGCCGACGCCACCGCCCCTGCCGAGGTCAGTGCCTGCCCCCCCGCCAGTGCCCTGCCACAGGGATGGGGTCCTGTCTGCAGTGTGGCCCAGACCTGTGAGGAGTGACCCCGTGGGGGCCAGGGCAGCCACTCTTTATGTTTCCAGGCCTGGGGAGGCGCTTGGCCACCGAGTCCATGTGGGAGGGGCGGTGGCCCGGGTGGGACAGGGCACGTGAATGGCCAGCACGGTCAGGCCGCTAGAAGAAGCCACGTGCCTGCAGGTGGGCGGCGTCTGCAGGGCAGGGCCGTGAGCCGCGTGACGCACGCAGCGAGGTCAGGGCCCCTCGGGACCCCGCCTGCAGACACGGTGGGTCCCCGCAGCTGCCCAGGTGCCATTCTCTCGGGGCAGCCCCTCGGTGCTTCCTGGGACCTCAACCTCGGCGCAGAAGCCAGGGTGGGGCATGTGCAGGGCCTTCAGCCTGAACAGTCTGGGCTCTGAGCCTGGCGTCCCCTCTGCTCTGGAGGGTCCCGTTTCGCACACTCCTGCCTTCTCCTGCCTTCGGCCCCTGGGCGAAAAGCGACATGGCTGGGCCAGCGCCTTGCACGGGCCTCTGAGGGCCCTTCGCCCCAGTGGCTGCCTGCTCGGCCCCGGGGACAGGGCGGCCACCTCAGCTCGGCCCGTCTGCAGTGCCCTTTGGGATAGTGACTCCCTGCCACCCTGTCCCCGCGCTGCCAGTCGGGGGTCATCCCTCGTTGTGTGTTAGCTGCCGAGAGAAGGGGGGCTGTGCTCCCGCTGCTGCCCCAGGCCGGGCGGACGCCTCCCGCCCACTTCTCCCTTCAACTTCACGGACACCCTGGTGGCTCCTGACAGACGTTCCTCTTGGGACTTGAGGTCTGCACCGCGCGGGCCCAGAGGAGGCTTTACCTTCTCTTCGTGTCGTGTGCGTGCTTAGGAGGACTTCAGTCAACGCTTTTGCTGTTTTTAAAGCTTTTTAGTCAGAGAGAAAAGAAAATAGCCGCACGGCAAGGGGCTCAAACCCCCAGGAGAGCAGGGCCAGGGTGTCCCTGAGTTACAGGGGATGAGAGCAGGGTGCCTGGGTGTCCCCGAGTTATGCGGGGGCCAGAATGGGGGGGTTGGAGTGTCCCTGAGTTACTGGGGGGTGAGAGTGTGGGGCTGGAGTGTCCCCGAGTTACTGGGGGGCGAGAGCAGGGGGCCGGAGTGTCCCCGAGTTACAGGGTGAAGTGGTGCCCACACTTGCCTTTGCTGTCTGGGCACATGGTTCTTCTGCTGGTCACCCTTTCCGGTGGCTGTGCCTGGCGGTCCCTCCGCAGGTCACCACCTCTGTGCCCTCCTCCGGTGCCATCCGGCTGGCTTGGAGCCCGTCTTTGTACCTTGGGGGCATTTGTGCAGGAAGGAGGCCTGGGGGCGCTCCGATCCGTCTGTCCTGGCAGAGAGGACACGTGCTCTTTCACGGTCTGAGCCTCAGCGTCACATTGTGAGGGATGTAGTCGTTTCTGTCGCTTTTGCTTTTTAAGAATGGTTTCTGTGAATTTTTAGAAATCTAAATTCTTTATGAGTTAAGTTTTCCGGTCTTTTCCTTTGTGTCTTTTGGATTTTGGGTTTTGCTTAGGAAAAACTCTACCTCAAAGAATTATCAGCATGTAATTCTACGTTTCCATCCTGCACTGATGTAACTTTTTAAAGACCAAGCCGTGTCGCCCCCCGGGAGTGTTTTCTGAGTGAGTGGTTGTGTCGTCTCAGGAGCCCCACGCGGGGCCACCCTCGGAAGGGCTCGGTGTGTCCCGAGCTGCTGCACGTGGTCCCAAATACCGTCACTGGCTCACGCACTTCGATCCCTACTTGGTCACATCCCTTTTTTTTCCTTATTTTAGAAAAGCTTCGGTCTATGTGTTTTCCAAACGAAACTACTGAGTTCTTTCACAGAAGTTGATTGGGACTCGAGAATTAGCTTTGATTTCAGGATTCTTCTACCGCAAGAATGCATTTTTTCCAAGCACACCTGTGGACTGCTCGTGGGTGCTGCGTCCTGAGTGGTGGCCGTGGGGCTCGCTTTCCTGGCCGGGGCCCGTCCGCTCTGGTGGCCTTATCCCGGTGCCAGCGGGGAGAGGGGGCTGCAGTTTCTGCATGCCCCAGGGCACGGGGCAGGGCGCTCAGGACGCTCTCCCCGCTGGCCCCCAGATGCCGTACTCCATTTGCCTGGTTCATGTGTGTGAGCCTGTCCGACCCCACAGGCGTCCGGGCTCGTCAGGTGTCCCCGAACCCTGTCGGGTCCTGAAAGCCAGTCTCGCTCACTGGCTGCCTTCCTCCCAAGCACCCCGGCAGCTTGTTAGAGGTGGGGCTCCAGCACGGCCCGGGGCGCAGCCTTTCCTTACAGCGGAGCCTTGGGCAGGTGCTGGCTTCCCGGCCTCCGTGTCCTCGCCTGTGTAGCGTCCGCTTCTGGGGCCCCAGGGAGGATCGGGACACGGAAGTGGCACAGCACAGGCCCACCGTCCCGTCCCCACCAGCGGCCACCTGGCTCCTGTATCCGACCCTCTGTGCCCACGGCCCTTCCCCTGTGCGGTCACGGCCCTTCTTGATGGAGCGCCTGCCCGCTTGCCGTCCAGCTCACGCTAGCCAGCGCGTCTCTCCCCGGCTTTCCCGGGGGCCAGCGTCCAGGCTCTGGCCACAGTCACCTTTCCCTTCCGGCACTCTCTCGGTCTCTGCCATGAGGGAGGGCGCCCCGGAAACCTTCAGGGACAGCAACCGAGCTCTCCCTGTTTTGTTTTTTGCGTTACTGTGAATTCACGGGCCTGTGCATCCTTGGTGGCTTTGAACCCCGTGTGTGCTCCCACTGTGCCCCCTCGTTGGACACATGGCTCCTGTTTAGTGGGATGCTTGTCCTTCCACAGCTTCCGCGCACTCCTGTACGACCAGGCGTCCAGGTATTTCTTGGTCTGGCCCTGGAATCAACCATTTCCGTGAGGACCCTGGCACCTCTCAGCCAAGAGTGGCACTTTGAGCCCCACCCCCACCCCCGGGCTGCAGGGCTCGTGGGGGCTGAGCTCATTGCTTCCCAGCCTCTGCAGCACATGTGGCCTGGGATGTGGGTGTTTCTAGAAAGAGGAAAGTCATGATATTGTACTGTTCTTTATTTTTTTACGAAGGCTCCACACTGAACATAGGGCTTGAACTCGCGGCCCCGAGATCAAGAGTCCCGTGTCCCACTGATAGAGGTCCCACTGTAGAGGGTTTTTTGTTTTTTTTTTTAGTGTTTATTTATTTTGAGATAGAAAGTGCAGGGGAGGGACAGAGAGAGAATTCCAAACAGGCTCCACGCTGTCAGCACAGAGCCTGACGTGGGGCTCGAACCCACAAACCGTAAGATCATGTCTTGAGCTGAAACCAAGAGTCTGTACTGTACTGTACACAATTCATCATTAAGGTTGCAGGGTTTTTATTTTTTACTTTATATTTGTGTCATCTTCTACTGAAACTTTTTAAAGTATCATCATTTAATAGTTCCAAAGCGCAGCACCCACGTTGCTGTTAATACCAAGGTCACTGAGAGCAAGTTAAGCTCTCCCCCAGTTCCTCAAACTTCTCACTAAGACGTATGATCCAAATACTGTTCTTAGGCGAGTTGAAACAATTCATGGCATTGCCGTGCCGGCAACTTGGGACACAGTTGGGCTTCCTTGTTTTCAGCCTTCAGGGATGGTTTTAAAACAGGCGTTTTGTGCTAGTGTGAGTCTTACTACGTGGTCCCCAAACCACAGACGGCACTTTTGAGGAGTCTGGCTTCTTTCCCTGCCGGCCACCACACGTGTCAGTCAGGGTTAGCCTGCCATCATTTCTTTCTGAAAAATACAAGCAAGTATATGAAATGATTTTAAATTTGGAAAAAAAGTGGCAAGAACAGGCCACAGAAACTGTCGCTCAGAGCCCTGTGCACCTCCCCCACTGTCTCACGACGTCCTTTGTCGCAGGGGCCTCGGTGCAGGGGTGCACAGGCGGGAGCGTCTCCCCGGCCCGGACCCTGACCTTGGGCACCGCGGCCCACAGCTGCTCACAACAGGCTTACCACCGTGGCCCTTCTGACGGGGCGCACGGATGGCGGTCTGTCGCGGTACCCATGGTCCCCACAGTGCTGTCCGCAGGTTTCCTCACTGCAAAGGGACTCTTTCCCCTTTGGATTTAGTATCCTGTCCGGGGGTGCGGAGAGCGTTTGACTGACCGTCAGTTTGTTGCGTCGGTGCCAGGGAGGACTTTCTGAATTCCTCATTCTCCTGCGTTTGCTGATTGGCTTTGTGCTGCCGCGAGGCGCCCTCCCTTCTCTGCCTTTGGATCCCCCCGCCCCGAGCGCACACTCACTGGCCTCTGCCTTGTTTTACGGGTGACGGTCTGTCGCTGTGGCTGCTGGTTTTGTGCTCCGGCAGCCCCTCTAATGTGGCCCCTCTTCCTTTGAGCAACCTAGTTTCTGGGCTCATCTCACGCTCCCGCCGGCCTCTGGGCGCATCTCTCCAAGGAGCGCTGGGTCTCTCAGCGGGAAGCGGTGTGTAGAAGCCAAGCTCCAGGCCCCAGTGTGGCCGTGGCGTCAGTGCCTCTCAGCAGCCGCGCTCCTGCGTGTGAGCGCGTGCGTGTTGACGCGTGTCTCTGACTGCGGGAAGGCATGCGCTCACCTTGTCACGCGCATCCCAGGGGCCTCGCAGGCCGGCCCCGCCCGCGTGTGCTTTCTGCTCCGGCGCCGTGTGCGGTCGCGCTCAGCCGCCTGCCTGTGGCCTTCTGGCTGCCGCGTTCCGGAAGTCGAGAAGGCGGGCTCCCTGGCGTCCGTCGTTACACCCTCCGCTGCTGTCGGAAGCCGAGGCCTACCGGGGCTGCTGCTGCAGCGTTTCCCTCGAGCCCGCCTCTCGGGCGGCCTTTGCCCCCCGATCCGGCCGCTCGCCCGTCCCAGCGCCCGCTTCGCGGCGGTGGGCCTGCCTCGCGAATGGCTCCGTCCCTTGGGTGCTTGCATCCCCGAGCCGCCTCTTCTCTGCTGTGGGCTCCCCCGTCCTCGCTCTGCGTGTGGCTGGCCCCTCTCTGCCCTCCCCTCACTCACCCTCGCACTCGGGCTTCCTAAGTGCTGGCTGCGGCCGGCGAGGTGTTTCGTTGCACACCGACAGCCGCCCCCGCCCCCGCCGGTGGGGCCGTCCACACCGGGGGTCCCTGGGCCGCCCCCACCCCCCCCGGTCCTGCTGCTGCTCACGGCCGAGCTCTCCCTCCCGTCTCGGGCTGGAGCGAACCATTCCCGTGTTTGCACCAGACACACGCTCTTGCCGCCCTCCTGCCGGTACCCGCGGCAGACGGCGCCCCCCACCCGCACCGCCCGAGCCGCCGGGCCGCCTCCCCGGCCTACCCTCTGTTTCACGGTGCTTTCTGGGCGCGTGCGCTGCAGGTTCCGGCAGCCTGGAGTTGGAACAGGGCATTTTGCCGCCAGGCACCCGCTGCTCGGTGCCCCCCGCCCCCACACGCAGGTGGTGTCACCTCTTCCCTCGGCTCAGTGGACACAGTCAGCCTCCCCTGCCTCCTCCCACGTGTCAGAACGGCCTCTGGCGCCCGTGATGAGCATCCGTGACCTGGAGCAGATGCGGTGACAGCAGTGTTCTGAGCGGCCAGCCGTACCGGTCACAGGTCTCCCCACCGCAGAGGCCGCACCTCGAGGGGACCCCAAGGCCCTTAGCACACGCCTCTCCTTAGGTGTCCCCGGGCGTCATTGCCAACCCCTTCGCGGCAGGAATCGGCCGCCGGAACAGCCTGGAGAGCATCTCCTCCGTCGACCGGGAGCTGAGCCCGGAGGGCTCTGGCAAGGTCAGAACCCCCCGCAGGGGGCGGGGGCGCGAGCCTGAGGCTGGCAGTCCCTGACTGGTGTCTTCTCTGCTCTTAGGACAAGGAGCCACCGGGACAGCCCCCACAGTGGGCGCTGGAAGCTGTGGTGAGTGTCCTGGTTCCCTAGACACTGGGCTTCTCTTCGCACTTGGGCCTGGGGCGCCGCAGGGTGCAGGGTGGACCCCGCAGGGGCCAGGAGGCGGCGGCCCAGACGCCCAGCAGGCCCTCCGTTCCCCGGCAGCAGCCCGCCCCACACTCTGGCGCACACGGCCTCTCACGCCGCTGTCCGCTCTGCTCCCCAGGGTCGGAGCCCAGAGGGTTCGAAGCTGGACCACCGAGCCCTGGCCGCCACGCCCGGCGCCGGCAGCTTGCAGAGGGTCAGTGTCCGGGTCACGGCCCGGCCTGCTCTCTCGGCTGCCCTCTCAGCCCTGTCCCGCCTCGGTCCCCACTCCTCCCCAAGACCCCGGACGGCGCTTCAGGCGGGGCCCACAGGGGCACCTGAGGCAGAGGCACTCAGGGTTTGGGAGCTGGGTCCCAGGAAGCCCCCTCCCCTCAGATCCACGGAAGGGGAGACTGAGGGCTGGGGACGGGGGAGCAGAGGCAGCTGGAGGCCTCCAGAGCCACTGGGGGTCCCCCATTGGGGACGATAGCCTAGAGCAGCTTCGAGAAGCCATGATGGAGGCCAGTGCTTGGTGGTGACAGCTGTGCTGGGCAGGCCGGACGTTTGGCCCTTATTCCTCCCCCACGAGATAGAAGGAGCCCTCCGGAGGCGCCAACATGGCCGAGCAGTGGGGAGGAGTGCTGGGGGCAGGGGTCTCGGGGGCCGCCAGGGGCTGCAGTGTAGGCTTCCCTCAGCTGTGAACAGCTGAGCACTGAGAGCGGGAGCCCCCAGCAGGGGTGGGGTCTGTGTCCTCGGACCAGAAAGGCACAGCTCGCCATGGGGTGGTGGGTCAGAGCCCAGGCCGCCCTGACTCCTGCCCCTTCAGAGAACACGGGGAAGGGGGTGGCTGCCATGGGACAGCTGCCCCGCTGTGGGCAGGCAGAGCCTCCCTCCTGGCTCTGTGGGGTGCAGAGGGGATCCTGGGGGACTCTGGGCTGTGCCCTTGGGGGGACCCTTCACACCGACCGAGGAGGTGTTTCCATCCACCTGGGGGTACCCCCCAGACTGGGGTCAGATCGGGAGCTAAGAACCAGGTTCTGGCAAGCACCCCACCCCCACGAGGCCCCAACCTGGCCTGAAGCTCACTCTGGCCTGACGCCTGCAGGTCGTGTCTGGAACAGCCGGAGGGAAGGTGGCCGAGGCCCCCTGCTCCCCCTCCCCCAGCGGCCAGCAGGTGGGTGCCTAGCAGGTGGGGGGCGGAGGACAGGGCAGAGGGGACAGCACCTCCCCCCAGCTGCCACTGCTGTGAGGGCACAGCCCGCCAGCACCTCCCTGGGCACAGGTGGTTGGCGATGGGGGTGGGGGTTCCCTGTGGCCCCCGCTGGGGCGGGTGGAGCCAGGCGGTCAGGGCTGCCTCCCTCTACCCCTCCCCTCCCCTCGTGTGTGAGGCCCGGCTCGGCCCTACCGAGGCTCCTGCGGTGGGTCTGCTGCGGGGGCGGGGGCGGGGGCGGGCACTGGCAGTGCCAGCTCCTGGCCTCTGCCCTTCCCAGCAGATGGCAGACAGGTAAGCGTCGGCCCCACGCCCCTCGGTACCTACCCTGACCGCTCTCCTTGGCTCTGTGTCTCTCTTCTGCACCAACCCCCCACCCCCTTACCTGAACCCCGTCCCTCCCCGCTGCTGCCCAAAGCGGCTGAGGCCTGGCCGGGGGCTCTGTGCCCCCCAGGGATAGAGGTGACCCCCACTCTGTGAGTGCCCTGACCCCTGGTATGGGGGCGTCTCAGGCAGCTGGCAGGGGCAGCCGGTGGCCACCGTCAGCACAGCCAACGTGCGCCCCGCCCCCCAGCCCCCCTCCCCGCCCTCCCCCGACGCACCGCCCACCAACGTGAAGCTGGCCTACAGGACCTTTGCGGCCGTGCCCGGCCCACACCCGCCGCGGGACGGCCCCGCCCAGGTACCCCGCGGGCGGCACTCCCTTCCCTCCTTGCGTGCGCTCGTGGGGTGCGTGCCCGGAGGGGCCGGGCCTCAGGACCCACTCTCCCCAGCCCCCCACACCTGGGCCCGTGGCCTCCCCGGAGCAGCTCTCTTTCCGTGAGCGGCAGAAGTACTTTGAACTGGAGGTGCGGCTGCCCCAAGCTGAGGGCCCCCCCAAGCGCGTGTCCCTGGTGGGTGCCGACGACCTGCGCAAGATGCAGGAGGAGGAAGGTGAGCGGCCAGGAAGGTGAGAGGCCGCGGGGAGGGGGCTCCAGCCTGAGACCTGACCTGTCCTCTTTCCCCTTCCCACCCCTCCCCTCCCCCAGCCCGGAAGCTGCAGCAGAAGAGGGCACAGATGATGCGGGAAGCGGAGGACCCCGGGCTCCCCCTGGACCTGGACGAGGAGGCCCCCGATGAGGAGGCGCCGGAGGCGCCGCCGCCCCGGGCCGGCCCCACCACGGGGTGAGGGGACAGCACCCAGCGGTTCCCCGGGCGCCCCTGTGCCCCCAGCACCCCACCCAGCCGGCCCTCCTGTCCCGTCTCCCATCCCAGGCTCAGCCCCTTGGCCCCCCAGCCTCCGGGAGGCAGCGCCCCGGTGCGCACGGCCAAAGCGGAGCGGCGCCATCAGGAGCGGCTCCGCGTGCAGAGCCCCGAGTTGCCCACGCCCGACCGGGCTCTGTCCCCTGCCGAGCGCCGTGCCCTGGAGGCCGAGAAGCGCGCGCTGTGGAGGGCGGCCAGGTGAGGACCCGGCGGCCCAGCGGTTCCCCAGGGCCCACCCTGCCCCCCGCTGCCCGCGGCGGCTGCGCTGAGCGCCCAGCCCCGCCTGCCATTCGCTCTCAGGATGAAGTCCCTGGAACAGGATGCCCTCCGAGCACAGATGGTTCTCAGCAAGTCCCAGGAGGGCCGGAGCAGGCGCGGGCCCCTGGAGCGGTTGGCCGAGGCCCCCTCGCCGGCGCCCACCCCATCGCCCACCCCCTTGGAAGGTCTGTGTCCTGGTGGGGGAGGTGGGGGGCCTGCCCTGCAGCCCGCACCTCCCTCAACGCCCCCTTCTTGTCCCCCCCCTCGCCAGACCTCGGCCCCCAGACCAGCACCTCCCCCGGACGCCTGGTGAGGAGCCCGCGGTCAATGCCTGTCCCGTGCCCCCTCGCCCCTCCCCCCCTTCACGCTCTCTCTCTCCCTCATGCTGTCCTTTCGAGGCCTTGTCTGGGAGGAAGTTTGACTACAGGCTGTTCGCAGCCCTGCCCTCTTCCAGGCCGGTCTATGACCTGCAGGTACAGGCCCTTCCGCGGGCCAGCCGCACGCGGCTCCTGCCGCCTCTCCACCGGGCCTGTCCCGCTCTGCCTCGCGTCCTGTCGTGCGGGTGCGGGGACCCCCACCCCAGCTCTCGGGGGCGGTCGCAGACAGGCCTGGGCTGCGGCCCTGACCTGACCCTTCTCCCCACCGCAGTCCCCGGATTTTGCGGAGGAGCTGAGGTCCTTGGAACCGTCTCCGGGCCCTGGTGAGTGGCACGTGAAAGCCGGGGGTCCCCCCCAGGCCGCCCGGCCCCCTCCCAGCTCACTGTCCTGCCTCTGCCCACCAGGCCTGCGGGAGGAGGATGGAGAGGTGGCCGTGATGCTTCTGGGCAGGCCCTCCCCAGGCCCCGAGGAGGTGACGCTGTGCAGCAGCCGCCGCCCCATCCGGCCAGGGCGCCGCGGCCTGGGCCCAGTGCCCTCCTAGAGTCCTGGGTGCCCACCCTGACTCGGGTGGGGGGAGGGGTGCCCTGCCAGCACCACCACCCACCCCTTGCCGCGAGTCTTTTAACCTGGGTGTTAGCGTTTCAAAGAGACCCCTCAGGAGTCCCGGCCGCCGACTAACCCCCCCACCCCCCCCGTCGGCAAGACTGTAACTAGTGACGTTTGTACAACCAAAGACTCTATTTTGTGGTTCAAGAAGAATAAAGTTGACTACGTTTTCCCTCCTGTCTGTCTGCCCACCCGCACCCCACGGCCGGGGTCCACGGGGAACCCTGAGCCGCCAGACCGTCCCCCATCCCGCGCGCACAGCGGATGCGCGTGCGGTCCTGGGGGGGGGCACGGCCCCAGGTGCTAGAGGCCCCCGCGGGGCAGCCGCACGCGCACCGGGAGCAGCACCCGCAGCGATTCCTCGGGCGGCCGCGGAGCCCTGGTGACGAAGAAGAGGCGGAAGTGCCGCAGGCGCGCCTCCTGGAAGCTGGCGGGGCCGTACTCGGGGCCGTCGCGGGGCCGCACCAGCGACAGGAACCGCTCCTGCTCCAGGAGCCCGCGGCCCAGCAGCGCCTGCGCCAGGCCCGGCCGCACGGCCTCCAGCTGCTGCCGCATGGCGGGAAGCAGGTCCAGCTCGCCCAGGTCGAACACCAGCGGCTTCCCGTACCTGCAGGGCAGGCGGCTCTGAGGGGCCCGGCAGAGAGGCCCCTGTCCCCCCGTCCCGTGTCCCCCCCACGTCCCCTGTGTCCCCCCCCTTACCTGAGCGCCCCCAGCAGTGCCAGCCGGATCCTCTCTGGCCGCAGGTGCTCCGGGTTCACCGCGTCCACATAGTTGGTGTCCTGGTAGCGCAGGAAGGTGGCTGCCTGGCCCGAAGGGTCGATGACAAGAGGCCACCTGGGAGCAGCCACCAGGTCACTGCCATCCCCCCAAGCCCTCGGCTCGCCGTCCCCCAGCCCGGGCCACTGACCTGCCATCGGTGCGGATGCGGTCACCCACGTCCTTCATTAGTACGTCGTGCAGCTCGGTGACCTGGCACTTCAGCCCGGGCGCCACCTCTTCCTCCCCCCCTGTGGGGCCATGCAGTGGTGGTGCCACAGGAGGACCCAGTGCCCGCCCGGGGAACCCCCCGGGCCCCGCCCCCCCCAGGTCCCCCCCTGCCCGCCCCCCCAGGCCCCGCCCACCCTCCTCGGTCTGCTCTCGCAGCTCCAGCCTGGCCAGGGCCAGCGTCTCCTCCGCCTTCTGGGCCTCCAGCCGGAGCCCATCCACGTGGGCCTCCGCGTCCCTGATGGCCTGGAGGAGGGGCCCCCGCTCCACTCAGCAAGGCTTTACGCCTCCACGCGGGACAGCCCGTACACCCAGGGAGGGGACAGTGGCCCCCTTCCACCCCAGGAGGCAGCTCCCAGAGGGGGACAGCCCTCGCTGGGGGCGGGGGGGAGGGGGGGGAACACCCCAGGCCCCAGAGGGAGAAAACCCACCTGCAAGGTGAGCTCTGTGTGGCCCAGGCGCGTCCCCCCACACTTGTCGTGCTCCGTGATCCGCTGGTTGAGCTCACAGTAGGCCTGCTGCAGCTGGGTGGTGGCGCAGGCAGGGCTGGCTGGGGTCCTCCACACGGGGGGCGGGGTCCCCGGGGGGAGTCCCCCCATCCTTCCGAGCCCGCGGCCTGCAGGGCGCCCCCCTGCCCATCCCCACGACCCATCACCCATCGCCCAGGCTCCCGCTCACCTCTTCGTGGCGCCGCTGCTGTTCCCTAGTCAGCTGCTGCACCCGGAGCTTCAGGCTAGGGTGGGAGGGCCAGGCCGGCTCAGAGGCGCCCCCTGCCGCCACCCCCCAGCCCTGCCCCCGCCGCACCGCTCGGCCTGCGCCTCCTGCAGCCGCTCCGCCTCCTGGGCCCTGCGCTGCCGCTCGGCCTCCATGCTCCGGAGCATGGCCTCCGTGAGGCCCAGGTCCCAGGACCTCAGCACGCTAGCCACGGTGTCCAGGGAGGCCACCTAGTGACAGACGACACTGGTGAGGAGCTCAGCGCACGACTCCGTGCTCTGGGCAGGGGGGGCACTGGGACTCCCCCGTTTAGAGAAAAGGGCTCCAGCTGTCCCAGCTCGCTCTCCGTGGGCCCCAAGCCCTGACGGTCACGGCGCAGCTCCGCCCAGACAGGCACCCGTGGCTCCTCTGGGCCTCCCTCCCAAGACCACACAGGGTCTCCACGTCCCTTTCCCAGACCCCCCTGCAGAAGCAGGCGTCCACTGCCCGGGTCACCGCGGGCACTGCCGCTTCCAGCATGCGGTTCCCACCCGCCCCTGCCGCCCGCGGACTCAGCCGCAGACCCGGCAGGCGCCCCCTGTCTCAAGCCTCCCCACCCCCGGGGGCCAGGGCCGCCCCCCCAAACCCCGACCACCGTGGGAGGCGAGTGCTCCCGCAGCGCTCACACACCTGCTCGGGGGTGCTCCCGTCTTCTGCGTACACCCGGGGGTCCGCTCCCAGCTCCAGAAGCACCTCCACCGCCTCCAGGTGCCCCCCGAAGGCCGCCCGGTACAGCGGCGTCCGGCCGTATGCGCCCTGCGAGAGGGGCTCGGAGCGAGGCCGGGGTGGGGGGAGGGAGAGGGGGCTGCCCCCCGCCCCCGCCCCCGCCCCCGCGCCCACCTTGCTGTTGGGGTTGGCGCCCTGCTCGGCCAGCAGCCGGATGGCCAGGGGCTGCCCGCCGGCCGCCGCCTCGGACAGCGGCGTGTTCCCGCTGCGGTCCGCGCTGTCCACCAGGGCCACGCGGCCGCGCCGCCGCAGCGCCAGCCCCGCCTCGTCGCGGCCCACGCCCTCGCGGCTCAGCAGCTCGTCCGCCTGCGCGGGGCCCGCGGTCACCGCGCGCGTCCCGGGGCCGCCCCGCCCCCCCCGGCCCCCCGCGCACCTCCCGCAGGACGGCCTGGATCTCGCCCAGGTCCCCGGCGAAGGCCGCCTCCCGCAGCCGCGCCCCGCGCCGCCGCTCGTCCTGCCGCCGCCGCTCGGCCGCCGCCTCCGCCTCGCGCGCCGCCGCGCCGCCTCCTGCTCCCGCCGCACCAGCGCCACGAAGGCCTGCGGGCGACCCGACCGGGGAGTCGCCGCCCGCCCGGCCGTCGGGGCCCCGCCCCCGGGCCCCCCGCCGCTTCCGGCGGCCTCACCTCCCTCTGCAGCCGGTCCATCCGCTCCAGGTAGTCGCGGTGCTCGCGGCGGCGGGCGGCCAGGGCCTTTCTGGCCAGGAGCTGCCGGAACGCGCACTGGATGACCGTGGCGGCTCCATCTTCCGCGGTTGGCCCTGGGGCTGCAGAGAGGGCGCAGGGGTCCCGGTCCCCAACGAGGCCCACACGCAGCCACCGGGACCCCAGCACCAGGTGCGTGCGACCAAAGAACCGAAACGTTCTAAACTCCACAGACGCAGGGGACGCCTGGCTGCCAGGCTGGCAGAGCAGTTACTCTGGATCTCAGGGTCGTGAGTTCGAGCCCCAGCATTTTGGGTGTGGAGACCGCTCAAAATTTTTTTAAATCGGCAAATGCTGCGGCGCCAGAATAAGCCACCAGCAGAGAGCAAGGGCAGAGGAGTGAGCCAGGCAAGCAAGAGTAGAGGCAGGACCCCCAGCTCCTGACCTCCCCCCCAGCCCCCCCTACCCCGGCCAGACACAGATAGGACCCCCGGAGCCCCTGCTTCCGACGACCAGCTGGAGGCACCAGTAGGAAACCAAGAAGTGGTGAGAAACACGCCCAGGTGAAGGCCGCCACGCTCGCCCCACAGGACCCCTGCGACACCCCCCGCACACACCCCCTCCCAGCATGCAGAGACGGGGGTCTCCCAAGCCCACGGGGACTCGGACGACAGAGCCCGAGGTGCCTGCGGCCTGTGCTCCATTTTCCTGCACCGCCGCCCGCCTCACACCTGCCGCCGCGCAGGCTCCAAGGGGTGGGGGGAGGCGAGCTCTGCGCCCCACAGGTGAGCATGGGAACCCCGCCCGCACTGCCCGCCGGCCCTGCCCGCAGCTCCCTGCCCACCTGAGGTCGGGGGGCTTCACCTCTCTGGGCCTCCGTGTCCGTTTGCAAAACAGGGTACCACTGGTGGCGACTCGCCACAGGGCCCTTGCTGGCTCCCAAAAGCTAGTCGGTGCGCGGCGCGGGCCCCCGGGCTCCTGCGGGCGGCGGAGTGTCGGAGCCGTAACCACAGTCAGTGGGAAAGAACCGAAGGCAACCACAGCGCGAGCCCAGGGCGCTGGGCCACGAAGGCGCCGCTGCCTCAGAGCACTGAGCCGATGCGGGAGTGCCAGAGGGGGACTCAGTGTGACAAGGGGCCAAAGGGCGGGGACGGTCCTGCGGGCCAGTGAGCGAGGGCTGAAAGTGGACACAGTGTGTGGAGACAGGGAGACAAGGACGAGGGTGAGAACGGTCAGGCTCCCTGACAGTTCAGGCTCCGCAGCAGAGAGAGAAACCCCCCCCCCGACGTGCATCTTACAGGCGGCAAAACCCAGGCCAGGACACAGGGCTGCGGGGCCTGAGAACAACAGCACAGGGCACGCCTGCGCCCGGAGCGGTCAAGCAGCCGGCGTGCGCTTCTCCTAAGACGCCGGCAGGAAAGGTCACGGTCGGGGGCTCGGGGTCCACAGGACTGAAGGGAAAGGAGCTGAAGGCCCACACGGCGCTCTCGCCCCGCCGGCGGAGCGGGGCGTTCAGACCCACAGACAAGCCATGGTGGCCACATGGCGGCGCGGGGCGCGGGCAGGGCTCGCCTGGGCTTGGGCTCAGCCGAGCCGAGCGCACGACTGGTGGCTGATCTGGGTCCCGTCTGGCACCGGGCCGGGCAGGAACCTGAAGGAGACCAGTCTTTGGGAAATGAAGTTCCTCCCGGGAACCGAAGCCTCAGCTGCAGCCCCACTCAGGCCTTGCTGGGACCCGGATCAGGGGCCGCCCCTGGACCTGATGCGCACCAGGGACAAAACAGATCTTCCCCGGAGGCCCGGCGCTGTCCTCCGCGGTAAACAACAGAAATAAACCCAGACAGAGCAGGTAAGGAGTTCTGGACACGGGCTTCAGGTCTGAGTGATACATTCTGCGGATTAAAAGACATTAAAATTAAAAAGCTTTGGGGCACCCGGGCGGCTCAGTCAGTTAAGCATCCAATTTCGGCTCAGGTCATGATCTTGTGGTCCGTGGGTTCGAGCCCCGCGTCGGGCTCTGTGCTGACAGCTCAGAGCCTGGAGCTGCTTAGGATTCTGTGTCTCCCTCTGTCCCTCTCTCAAAAATAAACAAACATTAAAAAAAAGTTTGGCCACAGGGGCACCTGGGCGGCTCAGTTGGCCAACCGTCCAACTTCAGCCCAGGTCATGATTTCCGGGTTCCAGCCCCAAGCCAGGCTCTGTGCTGACAGGGCAGAGCCTCTTCCGGATCCTCTCTCCCTCTCTGTCCCTCCCCTGCTCATGCTTTCTCCCTCTCTCTCAAAATAAATAAACTTAAAAAAAAAGTTTGGGCAGAGAACTGGAAACAATAATAATAAAGAATAATAAAGAACCAAATGGAAATCCAAGAAGGTAAAAACACAAAACGTGAAGTTGAGGGCTCAGTGATCAAGCCTAACAGGGTGTCAGACACAGGTGAAAGCAGAAAGAGACACCCGCAACAAGGCACAGGTGGGGACGCGGGGACGCCGGCTTAAAGGGGCAGAGACCGAACAAAAGGTCTAGTGGTGTCAAGTTGCAGACCTAAGGCGCAGGGAAGAGGCAGCGACAGTTAAAGAAAACTTCTTAAAACTAAGACATCAACTCACAGCTTTGACATGTGTTACGAATTCCAAGCAGGACAAGTGGGAAAACAAGCAGAGGCTCACAGCACACGACGTTCAAGCTGCGAAAAACTAAAGACGGCAGCAGGAAAAGTCATTAAATTCAAGGGGGAAAAGGTCTATTACCTTCAGAGGGATTAAAAAAAAAAAGGCAAAACAAACACACCTTTGGACAAAGCCGAAAGGGGACTCAGGCGCTGGGGGGTGGGGGGCCGAGAGACCACCCGGCGTGGGTGGGTGTGCCCCCAGCAGCTCTGCCACCGCAAACACACACACCGGAGTTGGAACACATCCGAGGGCCTGTGCTCGGAGGAGAGCGGGGGTCGTTCAAAGTGCTGAGGTCTGAGCCACGTCAGGACGGGGGGATAGTCCCACCGGACATGAAAACTCCAGGACAGGCGTGACGTCCGGGACCCGCTGCTGGCCCACATGGTGTGGCCCAGGCAGGGTCGTGGCGTCGGCACTTACCCTGCCCCAGAGACCCGGCTGCTGCGGCCCCTTGAGAAGGTCAAGAGGGGTCACGCAGACGCCTGACCCGCGGGAGACGACAAATGCGTGCGTCTTCCATTATTAAGTTTGTGGACACTTGTTAGGCAGCAATAGAAAATACAAAGTTATGCCCAACGGCGAGTGGTGAGTAAAGTCGTAGGTAACAAGCGTCACTGGAGCTAAAGAACATTCCAGACGGGAAAGGAGCAGTCAGCCAGGCAGTATGGCTCTTGCAAACACGTCCACATCTGCTGGCAGGGTTTCAGACTCCGCGGAGTAAAACTACGGAGAGAAACTGATGAATCTAAAATCACAGTAGGGGGCGCTCTGGAGGCTCTGTCGGCTATGCTCCAACTTCTGCTCAGCTCATGATCTCAGGGTTCGAGGGTTCAAGCCCGCCGTCAGGGCTCTGTGCTGACAGCTCAGAGCCTGGAGCCGCTTCAGATTCTGTGTCTCCCTCCTACTCTCTCAAAAATGAGTAAACGTTAATAAATAAAATCAAAGTAGGAATTTGAGCTCATCTCTCTCAGTAGTTGTCAGAAGAGACCAATAAGCCAGTAACGACACAGGAAATGTTACATTACAGCTAACAGTCTGCCTGGCTGACATGCTGAAAACGCTGATCCCTGTCACCACGGGATCCTGTGGCCGAGGGCCCGGTCACCACTGGACGCCGTCACCGAGGAACCCTGCTAATGAGGGCGCACGAGGCAGGCCGAGGGCCGGGCACAAGCTGGCCCCGCCCCAGGCGGGACGTGGGTCACGTTCCTCAGGCACTCCTGGCTGCCCAAGGACAGAGGACAGGAGAGAAAACGAATGACTAACTGATAAGAGATCACAGTCTGCAGGCGGACCTGAGTCTCCATCAGTTTACAAATATCTTAGTAAGTTACAAGAAAAAGGCGTCTTATCAGCGGCCTCATCCCAGGAACTGCCTACTGCATCAGGGTGAACGCTTTGCCAGAGGGAAGAACCCTCTTCAGCGCGTAGAAACCCCTTCAAGAAGCTTCCTCGATGTCATCGCCCCGACTGCACACTTTACCACGTTAGGAGGCGGCACTCCGCGTGACCCCAGGGCAGCTCTCCGGCCCGGGGCCTGTCCCCGCGCTTTCATAAATCATCTTTTTGCACCAAAGACGTCTTCAAGAATTCTCTGCCCCCCCATCACCCCCGAACCTCATCACCTGTCACCACGGTTAAAGTTAAAATCAAATCAGAAAAAATTAACCAGAGATACCTGTATATTTAGAAATCCTGAAATACATTTTATAATAAGCCACAGGTCAGAGGAGAAAACAGTGAAAACTATAAAGTACGTTGAAGTAAATGTCCAGGGCACATGTGGGCCCCGCTGCGCGGTTGGAGGGCGCCAAGCACCTTCCGGGGGCGACGGCTCCTGGATCGGGCAGAGCAGCAGAGCCCGAGGAGGAAATAAGCTTTTGCCATTTTAAGGTTTTGGGTTTTTTTTTTTAATGTTTTACTTATCTTTGGGAGAGAGAGAGAGAGGAGGGAGGGAGGGAATGCAGGTGCACACCTTCACACACTTTACAAAAGTTCACTCGCAATAGATCGAAGACCAGGGGCGCCCAGCCTGCGATTCCTGATCTCAGGGTTGTGGGTTCAAACCCCACACTGGGTGGAGAGATTACTTAAAAAACTAAAAAAAAATTTAAAAATGGATCACAGCCCTAAATGTAAAGTGCAGAACTCTATCTGAAGCTCCTAGAGGATGCACAGGAGAATCACACAGTAGGTATGGTGATTTTCAAAAGCAACATCAAAGGCACCACCCAGGAAAGAAATCACTGATACGTCGGACTTCATTCACGTTAAAAAACTCTTGCTCTGCAAAAGACAGTGCCAGAGAGTGAGAAGACAAGCCACAGGCGGGAGAAAATATTTGCAAAAGACACATCCGGTAAAAGCATGTTACCCAGGGGCACCAGGGGGCTCAGTAGGTTACACGCCCCACTCTTGATTTTGGCTCAGGTCAGGCTCCGAGGGTTCATGAGTTTGAGTCCTGCCTGCTTGGGACGCTCGCTCGCTCTCTCTCTCTCCCTCTTGAAATGAATAAATAAGCTCAGAAAAAATAAATAAATAAAAACAACCAGGTTATCCAGAGTATACAAAGAACTCTTGAAACTCAACAGTATGGAAACAAATAACACAGTTAAAAATTGGGCCAGAAAAAATCGGGGCGCCTGGGTGGCTTAGTCAGTTAAGCGTCCGACTTTCACTTAGGTCATGATCTCGCGGTTCATGGGTTCGAGCCCCGCGTCGGGCTCTGTGCTGACTGCCAGCTCGGAGTCTGGAGCCTGTTTCAGTCTGTGACTCCCTCTCTCTCTGACCCTCCCCTGCTCACGCTGTCTCTCTCTCTCTCTCTCTCCTGGAAATAAATAAAACATTTAAAAAAAAAAAATTGGGCCAGAGGCCTTCACAAACACCTTATCAAAGAAGATAAACAGATGGCAGATAAGCATAGAAAAGATGCTCCACATCGTATGTTATCTGGGAAATGCAAATTAAGACACCGAGCTCCACCCACACACCTGCTAGAAGGGCCCAAATCCAGAGCACCCGACAGCCCCAGATACTGGTGAGGACGCGGGGACACAGGGACGCTCATTCGTGGCTGGTGGGAAAGTGGAACGTGGCATCCACTTTGGAAGACAGTTTGGAGATTTCTTATAAAATTAAACATGTTCTGACCACCTAATCCTGGAGTCATGCTCTTTGCTGAAACCTGAAGGAGATGAAAACTTGTGTCCACATAACAACCTGCACACGGTGTTTATAGCAGCTTCATCCAGAGTCCCCCAAACCCAGGACAGCCCCGGTGTCCTTCAGCAGGTGAATCCGAGTCCCCCAAACCCGGGACAGCCCCGGTGTCCGTCGGCGGGCGAGTCAGAGTCCCTCAAACCCGGGACAGCCCCAGTGTCCGTCGGCAGGCGAGTCGGAGTCCCCCAGACCCGGGACAGCCCCGGTGTCCGTCAGCAGGCGAGTCGGAGTCCCCCAGACCCGGGACAGCCCGGTGTCCGCCAGGCGCAGTCGGAGTCCCCCAGACCTGACAGCCTCAACCGCCGGCGGGCGAGTCGGAGTCCCCAGTGGACAGCCCGGTGTCCGCCGGCGGGCGAGTCGGGTCCCCAGGCCCGGGACAGCCCCGGTGTCCGTGGCTGGCGAGTCGGAGTCCCCCAGGCCCGGGACAGCCCCGTGTCTGTCGGCGGGCGAGTCGGAGTCCCCCAGACCCGGGACAGCCCCGGTGTCCATCAGCGGGTGAGCAAATAAACAACCTGTGGTCCATGTGGACCACGGGATGCTAGTTGGCACTAAGTAGAAACGGGCTGTCGAGCCAGGAAGAGGCAGGAGGGACCCTCGATGCGTGCTCCGAGGTAACAGTAGCCAGTCTGAGAAGGCTACACACGGCATGACACCAAGTCTGCGACATTCTGGAAAAGGCAAAACGTGGAGACGGTAAAAGATGAGAGGGGGCCAGGGGCTGGGGGAACGGGAGGGATGGTCAGCACAGATTCGGGGCAGTGAAACTGCTCCGTGTGACACTCTGACAGTGGGCACACGTCCTTACACGCCTGTCCGAACCCGCAGCACGCATGGGCCGAGAGAGAGCCCTGAGGGAAACTGTGGATGCCAGGTGCTGCCGAGGCGTCCCGATCAAGTATCCATGTACGTTCACCGACTGGGACGCGGGCACCACTCTGCCGGCGACGTTGACAGCTGGGGCGATGGTGCCCGTGGGGGCAGGGGTGCGCGTCAGGTCTCTGTGCTGAACCTGAAAGTGCTTTAGAAAATAAAGCCTTAACTCGAGCAGGAAGGCAGGACTCGAGGAGAGCGGGAGTGGGCGTCCCCGCGCCTCCACTGAATCCTCCTGTCTGGCCTCTGCAGAAAACGAGTAAGAGTGGAAGACGATGGACCACAATGACCTTGAACAGGTGGCAGGACAGTCAGACGTGCTGTGCGGAAGTGGTGCCTTCACGGGGGCAGAGGGGCACGGCCTCTGGCAGACGGCACGCCACACCCATGCGCTGTGCCCTGCTCTCGACCCCCGTCACCGGAGGACCTGGCCGCGGCGGCGCTTCCCAGCCCTGTGTCGGGCTTTCCGCGCACCATGAGGCATGCGGGCTGCGGGAGGCACACACCGGCCCCTGCAGAGGCGCTCACGTCCTGCTGCCTGGAGCCGGGAACGTGCTGGTTCCACGCAAGAAGGAATTAAGACTGAAGATGGGGGGGCGCCTGGGGGCTCCGTCGGCTGAGGGTCCGACTGCGGCTCAGGTCATGATCTCCCGGTTCACGGGTTCGAGCCCCGCGTCGGGCTCTGTGCTGACAGCTCAGAGCCTGGAGCCTGTTTCAGATTCTGTGTCTCCCTCTCTCTGCCCCTCCCCTGCTCATGTTCTGTTTCTGTCTCAATAATAAATATAGAAAAAAATTTTTTGAGAAAAAAAATTTTAAAAAGACTGAAGATGAAATGAAGGCTGCTAATAGCTGACCTTAAAGTTCCAAGATCCCGCGGGATTGTGCAGGTAGATCCCATGTAATCACAGGCTTCTTAAAAGTGGAAGAGAGCGAGGCGCCTGGGCAGCTCGGTCAGTTGAGCGTCTGACCCTTGATTATGACTTAGGTTATGATCTCAAGGTCGTGGGTTCAAGCCCCATGTCAGGCTCTGGTGCTGACACCATAGAGCCTGCTGGGGATTCTCTCCGCCCCACCCCTGCGCATGCATTCTCTCTCAAAATAAACTTAAGAAAAAGGGACGGGTGGGGGGGGGGACTGGGACCCTCCGGCCGCGGCCCTGCTCCCCTGGGGGGAGGGGCAGGGCCAACACAGAGGCCTCCGGAGCCTCCAGAAAGTTCCTCGGTCTCGCCGAGCCGAGCCCGTGCGGGACTCCTAAGCTACAGCGCGTGTGCCGGCTGTCACAGCCACTGTGGGAAGCGGACACGGGAACCCAGATCTTCCTGCATCTCCCGGATCCGGGGGCAGCGGGAGGCAGAACCACGCCGGTGACGACTCGAGGGTTCATAAACCCAGGACGTGTTGGGACATCCCAAGGTAAAAGAGGAATGGCTGTGCCTTGGACCCACTTCTTGCTTCCAGGAGGAAGCCCAGGAGTGGGCAGGCCCTCAGGCCCTCGGAACACCGCCCGCCCCGCCCACTGAGAGACACAGAAGGCTTCTGGCCCCAGCAGAGCCCGGAGGCTGTGGCCGAGGCGTGGCTGCCGTACTGGGGCCACGTCCTGAGCAGGCCAGCCCTGCTGGAGGGGACCGCGGGGAGAAGGATGCCGTCTGCCAAGCCCGGGGGACAGCCGCAGGCTCTAGAGTAAGGTTCTGCCTTCCAGGCCAGAACACCGTTCCTGTTTGGCGCGGGTGGAGACGGGGGTCCGGCTGGGGCAGCAGGGGACGTGCACAGCGGGCAGTCCGTCGCCACCTGGGGCCTCACCCATGGACCCCGGCACGGGGCAGACGCAGCGACGATCCACTGCGTGATGGGAATGAGGCACCGAGGAGGCACGGGTACATTCCGTGACCCCCTCTCTCCTGGAGGATGGACGCCCCTCCTGAGCCCACGGCCACGGCCTCCTGGGAGGAGAGGAGGCGGAGGGAAGACTCGCGGTTGATGCACAGACGGCTCAGCCCTGCGATCACTGCCCTATTCCCACTCCTCTGTCGGGGGGACCCTCAAGAATGGCGGCGGAGGGGATCCACCTGGCCACCCCTCCCCATGGGTGGAAAGAGAGGCCCCCGGTGTGTGCAGAAAACGGGACCAGGACACTGGCAAAAGGCCTGGCGGGCTCCTCAGGAGCCCCAGCTGACCGTGACCGGGACGACGGAGCCGCGCAGGTCTGGGAAGACACGCGGATGGGCACGCGCCAAGGGCTGGCTCTGCGTCTCACCGGGACACCCCCAGACAGAGCCCACTGTGGAGCACACGTCGGACACGCAGGTGGACAGCACAAGCGTCCTATAGGTGTCAGCCGGCCACCCGGTGCCGATGCGCGGGCCTGCGGTGCGCGGACCGGCCGCGGCGGAGGGGACGCCGGTGACACTCGGACCCGACAGCATGAGGCCCTCTCACGGAGGCTGACGCAGATCGGATTCTGTCCTGCCCGGGAAGCCTTCTCTATAGCAACTCACGTCAGAGATTTGGGGGGCGGCAAGGAACCTGGGGAAGGCGCCCTCAGAGCGTGAAAACAGATGTGTGTGGTGCTGGCCGGGCTCCCCGCTGCGGAGGCGGCTCTGGGTTAGCAGATGGACCCGGGGGCCTGTTCCCAGGGCTCAGGAGTCACGTCCCCACGGCAGCAGGGCAGGGCCGCGCGCACCCGCAACCTCCGGGTGCCCAGGTCTGACCACACTGCCATGCAAAGGGGACATCATTTACTTTGGCCAACGTGGGTTCCGATGGGGAGGCTCCTACTGGGCCGCCGCCCCCGCGGCCATCTCCACCGACCCGCTCACCCCCGAGGGCCAGGCCCAGCCCCCGCCCGCAGCAGCAGGAGGCGGTGCAGTGGCCTGTCGGGTCTCGGCCTGCACCCCAGAACAGCCGGGCTTAGGGAAGAGCGGAGGGGCCTGCTGGAGACTCAGGGCCCCCACCTCGTCAGGACGGGTGCTGCCTGGAGAATTCGGCGGGAGCCCGCTGCTCACTACGGAAACTGAAACAGAAGGCAGGGAATGACATCTGTCCCTCCTTCCCCAGACAATGAGTGTGACCTAAGTGTGGAGGACTTCTCCCCAGGAGTCTGGGTCTTGTGAAAGTCACACCAGGCCACGGGCTCGGTAGCGACAGCTCTCTGTGGGGCTCCGAGGTCAAGTACGGCCAGCACCAGCTTCTGGTGACAGAAGGGACGTCCTGCTCAGACTTCGTCTCAGGCCCGACCTCGCCTGTGTCCTCTACTCCCTATCACTGCTGCCTCTTCCCCAGCTCAATCTCCAGCTAATAAATACCCTTCCAGTCCAGTCCATTTCTACTTAAATTGCATAGAATCTGCTCCTTCTGCACAGAACCCAGACCGTGATGAATACGTCGGACACACACAGCTCTTATAAAACCATCAGCTTTTACACACGTCCTGCGGTCCACCCCTGGCCTCAGGAGCAGGTCAGGCGCCTGGTCCTGGCCCTTGGTGTGTGGGCGGGGTGCTGGAGTTTGTCCTGGGGCCAGGCCGGCACCACCGCACAAGACCAGGTCTGTGTGGGGTGTGAGACCCGATGCTCTCCGGGGAACAGACTGGAAGTAAAATGGGAGTCAGGAGGCAAAAAGCCCAGGGCCAGGGCAGAAGCAGGGGGAGGAAAAGAAACAACACAAAGGGCTCTGTGGGCGCAGGGCCCGGGCGCAGGGCCACCAGGGGGCAGTCTCGGGAGACTGGACGGCAGAGAGGAGGGTCTGCGCTAGGGTGCACTGGTGACTCTGGGGACACCCAGGAGAGAGCTGGGGGCTGCAGCTGGACAGGGGCTTGGGCGCAGGAGGACGGCTCCGTAAAGACACAGCCCCGGGGGCCACGGCGGAGGCTGCGCGCGCTAAGACGGCCTGGCACCGGCCCAGGCACCCACGAGAGAGGAGAGGCAGGGCCGGACACTAAGGCGGTGCCTTCCCTCCAGTGCCTGGGACACCCGCCCCGGGCAGGCCCCGCGGGGGGACGGACGCCCCCAGACGGGGAGTTAAAGTCGTGAGGCAGAGAGACTCCCCTGGGAGGCGGACACGGTTCAACCCGCCCAGCCCCTCCCCTCCGCGGGAAAGCAGGAGGCCGGAGGCCTCAGAAAGGGAGGGCCCGGCTTCCACCTGCTGGGGGGGCACGCGGCTGCACGACCACCCGCGTGCATGCAGTCGCACACGCGCCGCCCGGCCCGGGCAGCCCCCCTCCTGCCCGCCCACCCCCAGTCCTCCCCCTCCCCCCGGCCCCCAGGCTCTCACCTACGGGGGCTTCAGTCTGCTCGGCCTGCTGGCCGGTCTTCCTCGGCGGCTGGCCGTGCTCTCCCGGCTTCCCTGGGGGAGGGGGGGTCAGAGCGGTGGAGACGCGGACCCCGCCCCCCATCAAGCCCGGGAGGCGTTTCTGCCCCGAGTGCTGGGCAGTTAGCTGCCTCCTGGCTGTTAAGGAGCGCCCGCCGGGAGCACCGCCCTCCACGGAAGCACGGCATCGCCCCTGGGGTGCCGCGGGGGGGCGCCGGTGAGCTCGGCGGCCCCGCCCCCGCACCTGGGTCCCGAAGCCCCAGCTGCGCGAGCCCAGGTGCGGCGAGGTCTGCGGTGGGAGGAGCCGCTGGTCGCCCCACCCCCACGGCTGCCCCGCGACTGGCGCCCAGGGCTGAGCGGGAGGACTAGGGAGGTGCTCCCAGCAGCGCTGCCCAGGCAAACCAGTCAAGCCAGTGTGGCAGAGCTGGCTGGGATGGGGCCCTGGGCGTGGGCGTGAGTCAGCGGCCCCAGGCTGGGGAAACGCTGGGGCGGAGGCGTCTGGGGCCTCCTCCCAGGAGGAAGCCCAGGGGACGCCAGCACTCGGCTGGCCCTGTGCGCACCCGCCCCCCTCCCCAAGGTCCGTCCCTGGGGATCCAAAGGCCTTTGCAGCTGGACCCCCAGGGAGAGGCATCAAGAGCCCGGGCGCCAGCCCAGAGAGGACTGGACTCTTGCTTGCTGCCCTCCTCAGCCCACAAAATGCCTTTCAAGGCCCCGTGTCTCCCCTCAGCCCCCAGCAAGGGGCCACCACGCTGGGCGAAGAGCTCTGTCACCTCCACAGAGCACCCCAGGCAAGCGTGGGCCCCTGTGGGGCTCCTCTGGCCGGCTGGGGGGCTGGGGTGCTCAGTGTGGGCTGGAGCTCCCACGCCAGTCAGGCTGGGGCTCTGTGGCCAGGGAGGCAGGGAGAAGCTCCCGCCTGCCCGTGGGCTGGAGTTTGAGTTTCCCTGGACCAGGGATGGGGCGGGGGCGGGGGTGGGCGGTGGGGGGAGGAGGCACTGTTGCCCGCCCAGGGCAGGACCAGACTCGCTACACACAGCCTGCGATCTGCTTGCCGAGAGTCACCTCCTCCGGTTTCTCGGTCTCCCTCCCAGTCTGGCCAACAAGGCCTGTGGCCTGTAAAGTCCTGCGCCCTGTGTCAGCACGTTAGTCAGCCCTCGCGCCCGGGTGAGCCACCGCGCCGCCGAGTCCCTATAAACTCCCCAGCGTGGCCCAGCCCAGCGAGCGGGGCCCCGGGAGCCCCACAGGCAGAGCCGGGGCCCGGAGCCGCAGCACCACAGACACCAGCCAAGGGGCAGGGCAGGAGCGGAGGGCCCACTGTGGCCTCCCGGGGATGGCCGCCGAGCCTGCCTGATCAAGGCGGGCCAGCAATGAGCCAGGGCCCTGGGCAGCAGACACCTGGTGAAAGGCGCCGGACCGGGGCAATGTCGGGGAGACGAGGCCGGGCTCGAAAAGCCCGAGCCAGGAGGGCGGGCAAGGCACAGCAGGCCTCCGGTCAGCGGGGCCCTGCGGCCCAGCCCCCGCCCCCTGCCGCAGGGGGCCCTCAAGACGAGGTGGGGGTGGGCCCTGCGGGGCACGTGACTGGCCACAAGCCAGCTGCCCAGGGACACCCCGGGGCGGCCACGCCAGAGCAGCCACAAGCAGCCGAGTGGCCAGTGCAGGCCACCGCTCCGGGGTCCGAGCTGGTGTTAGTCCCCGCTGCGGACATGGAAGGCTGTGGGGCGGGCGGCCTTGCCCTGGGCCTGGGCCCCGAGCTGCTGAGGCTTCACGAGGTCCAGCTGTGCCTGGCCCAGGAGCAGCTGCTGCTGGAGGACCGGCGGCGGCAGGTGCAGCTGCAGATGCAGCTGCGGCAGGAGGAGCAGCTGTGGCGGGAGCAGCTGCGGCAGGAGGAGCAGCTGTGGCTGCAGCAGCTGCAGGAGGAGCAGCTGTGGCTGCAGCAGCTGCAGGAGGAGCAGGCCTGGGTGCGCGTGGAGGGGCTGGAGCTGGCCATGGCCCTGGAGCAACTCCGGAGCGAGGGCCTTGAGGTGCTGCAGACCCAAGGCCAGGTAAGGGGGCGGAGGGGGGCTCCGGACGATGTGGGGGGGTGTGCTGCGGCCGGGATGGCTGCAGGCTAACCACGGGCCCATTTTCACGTTTGCAAGTTGAGGCTGGCGCCCAGCACACAGGGTGCTACAAAGAGCACACGACAGCAAGCCGGCCCAGGGCTTGGTGGGTAGAGAGTGCACAGAAAGGAGCCTTGCTCAGGTAAATTGAGGCAGAGGTGTTCCTACAGGGGACCCGGGCGTCCCGGCCAGGGGACCCAGGCAGGCGGCTGCAGGAGCCGTCCGGGGCAGTGTCGGGGTACACAGGGTGACCTGCAGCAGGGACCCAGGTGGACAGTCAGCAGGAAGCAGAAGTGAGGACGTGCCCGCCCCCGTGCCCCCAACACGGCCTCCAGGCCTGCCGGCCCTGCCACCACTGTTTACTGCAGCGTGTGCTCCCGGGGCTTGAGGTCACAGAAGCGGCGTGCGGCTCAGCCCGTCATCCTCATTCCAGAAAGGCTGCTTCCTCAGACGCCGCTGGGGCTATTTTGGGAAACTAGGGTCTAACCCCGGCCTGGCATGAAGAGCAGTCACCGCCAACCCAGCAGGTGGTGTGCTCTGCGGGCCCTCAGGGGTCCAGGGACTCGGACCGCCCCCCTCCAAGCAGAGGGGCCGCATCTGGGGAACAGGGCGGGTGCTCCGCTGGCCACCACAGACCCCTGGCGCAGGGCCGGAGGGACCTGAACTGCCTCCGGGAAGGTGCTGGCAGCTAAGTAGGGAACTCAGATGAATGCCACGCAGAGAACAAATGGGACTCGGGGAAGGGAAGGACGATGGGTGGGGGGTGCGTGGGAGGAGGTGCCCTTCCTGAAGACCCCTGGCAGGACTGAGCCAAGGGCAAGCTGTCACCGTGCAGCCTGGAAGTGGCTCTGGAGAGGGTGCTCTGATAGAGCAGCAGCAGCAGGCAGGGAAAGGCAGGGGTGGCCCAGGTGGAAGACAGGGTCAGAGTGGACCACACCCGTAGCCTGAGGATCCCCAACCTGAGTTGTAACCGAGCTGTGCCCAGTCCACGTGGGCCTCATCCCATCTGCATGTGTGCTAAGGCCACGCTTCTCCACAACCTGCACCCCAATCGCAGCCCAGGGGTACACGTCCCGGTGTCAGGGTCTGAAATGGACCGCTGAGCTCTGAATCCTTGTCTACTGTACCCGAGCCCCTCTCAGAGGCCCCCTGAAGGCCACTCTCAGAGGGCAGGGTCTTCTCAGACCATCCTCGGCGGCAGCATCTGAGCGGAGGTGCTCGGAGGTCAGACTCACGTACCAGCGGTGGCTCTCGGGGCTCCCGGCTTGGCTCCAGGGAGGGGTGTCTGCCGCTTCCCCGAGGCAGCTTCGGGCCCCCGCTTCTTGCTGCTCATTTTCCTGGGTGTCGAGGGGAAAGGTCAAGGAGTGTGTGCTTAGAGGGGCAGAGGCAGCAGGGACCAGCACCGCGCACAACCTGGGCCTGTGTGGACAGACAGCGTCACCCTCCCACAGCCCCTCCCCCAGGACCACAGCTTCCTCACTTCCGGGCCCCCCGCCTGCCCCCCGGCCACTGGCTCGGGCGCCCAGCAGCTCAGGGGTACATGGCAAGCACACCCGGCCACAGCTCACGCCCTTGCCCGCGCTCACCTGCCGACCCCACGCCCGGCTCATCGGCCCTGTCCCCGGGCCCTGACCGGCACCCCCAGCGCTGGCCGGCCGGTGCCTGCGTCCCTGCTCCAAACCACCGGGCGGCCAGCTGCACGAGCTTCCTAACGCACAGCTCAGTCCTGCTCCGCTGGGGCCTCCATGACCCCCACCCCCCGCGGTGGGGCCTGGAAGTAGCCTTCTCCCGAGTCCAGGCGGCTGGCCCCACAGTGTACTTCCCCGGCCGCCGCCCTTGGCCCAGGCTGCGTCCCCCGCGGACAGATAACTCCCTGCAGCGTCGCATGGGCCCTGGTGTGACCCCAGGCCTGTGTGCCTGCCACCCTGCCCTGGTGGTGTGTCAGAGTGTTTGGGGAAGGAATTAGTGAAGCTGACCCAGAAAACGGGGTCCTGCGGCAAGAGGGACACGGAGGGAGGCGAGCAGAGGCCTGCAGCAAGGGGGGGAGGGCGGGGGAAGGGGGAGCCTGGACAGTGGGCCTGGCTCGGACACACGGTCCACCCCAGGGCAGGGCCTAAGTGGGTGAAGGGCCTTAAGTGGGGTCTGATGGGGGACTGGGGCAAAGGTCTGCAGTGTTTGGGGGGACTGAGGGCTGCCTTGGGGGTGTCAGTGTGTGCATCCGGGGCCCGCTGTCCGCGTGGCGCAGTACTAGCAGGGTGCCTGGCGGGCAGAGGACCCCCAGGGTTCATGTGGGGTCCTGCTCACGGGCACGGCTCTGTGGGAGAGGGTCCTGACGCTCGTGGAATTGTGGGGGGGACCAGTGGATGCAGGGTCCCCTGTCTGCTGCAGCGCCGGAGTGTGGGGGCTTCCAGAGTGCACAGGGGTCTCCTATGGGTGCGGGTGGTACCGCCGGGGTGATAGGAATGTGGAGGTGGTGGGCGTGCCTCCAGGGTCCCCTCAGTGTGCAGGGTCCCTGTGAGGCCCGATGCACGTGGGAGTCACCATCAGTGCGTAGGGAAGCGTGTGTGTGTGTGTGTGTGTGTGTGTGTCCCCATGTGCCTGTCCTTGTGGGGGGGTGTGCAGAGTCCCCTGTGCTTGCAGGGTCCCCCCATGCCAGTCCCTCTGTCCCAGGGGGTCCATGGCCTTGAGGGGACTGGTTGTGTGGAGGGTCGATAGGTGTGGGGTGGGGGTGGCGGGAGGGGCCTAGAGCCCAGCGGCCCTGGGTGCCAGTGGGGGCCCAGGTGCTTGTGAGTGTCGTGTGCGGCGGGGGGCGGGGGGGCGTCTTCTGTGAGGGTATCAGGCTAGGGGTGCCCGAGTGTGGAGTGGGACCCGCTGCGCTTGCAGGGGCCCCGGCCTGGGCTCGCCGCCGCAGCCACCTCACCTGCCTCACCTGCCTCCCCCAACTCCCCGGCCGGGCGAGCAGCCCCGCCCCGCACGTCGGGCCGACCCGTTTCCTAGCGACCGAGCCGGAACTTCCGAGTCACCTCCACTTCCGGGGCGAGGGTCAGGGGTCAGGCGTAGGGACCTGGAGCTTGGGCGAGCGGATGGGCATCGGGGGCGGCGGGCCGCGGGAGGCGGGGCGGCGGCGGCCGGGGGCGCGGGGCGGGGGGCGCGGGGCCGGGGGGCGCGCGCGGCGGCGGGCGGCGGAATGCGGGCGCGCCGCGGGTGGGGCCGCCCCGCCCCCAGGTGCTGCCCGGGCAGGCCGGCGGCGGGAGCGGCGGGCGGGGCGGGGGCGGGCGCGTGAATCAGGCCGCGCGGCGGGCGGGCCGCGACAGGGAGTGGCTGCCGGACCGACCGGACCGCGAGGCCGCTGGGCGGCGGTCGGCTCCTGCTGCCCTTGTCCCGAGACCCCGCGCACCTGGCCAGGTAGGGCCCCCTCCCCCGGCTCGAGCGGGGCGGGGCGCGCCGGAGGGGGAAGCGGCGGCCGGGCCCGCGGGGCGGGGTCGGCGCGCGCTGCGCCCCCCTCGGCGCGGCCTCACCTGGGCGGCGCTCCCACCCGCACCTGGGCCGGGGCCGCGCGGCCGAGAACGGGGCGGCGGGAGCGCGGGGCCCCAGGCCGGGTGGGCCCGGCGGGGGTCGGAGGGCGCCGAGGCCGCGTGTGTCGGGGTGGACGCGAGCGCCCTCGCACGACGCCGGCCCAGCGGGGGCCGAGTGCGGAGGGGCCGGGGACTCGGGGCTCCGGGCGACACTGTCCGGGCGGTCCGCGCTCCCTCCCGCCCTCGCGGCCTAGCTGGAGCCTGGGGAGGGGGCCGGGCCCGGCCTGAACCCTTCCCTGAGGGCCCCTTGGGCTGGGGGATGGCCGGGATGGCCCAGGCGGTCTGGTTTCCTACGTGGAATGGGGGGGGGGATCTTCTCGCGTCCGGAGACCCGAACTGGGGCCTGTAGATGGGACGCCTGGCGTAGGCGGCGCTAACTCCTTAGGTACGCGGATCGCTTTCGGTCTTGGGGGGCAAGGAAACACCCCGAAAACCACAACTCACCAATTCAACTCTGTTAGTCCCATCTGGCCGAACCCCCCCCCCATATGCCTAACGCTTCCACGTGCTTTCTGCCGTGAGCCTCCCCGCGCACACCCGCACTTGGCCCAGGGCCGCCTCTTGTGCACCAGCCTCGGCGCCTTCCCCCCTTCCGGTTACTTAGAAAACCAGTCTCCAGCCCTGGTGGGAAGGACCCACGCTCTGAAAGCCCCTAGTTCCGGAGCCTCCTAGAGGCCTGAGGGCCCTGGAGCATTTGTCCGCCTTGTGTCAGAGGTCAGAGGTCAGCGGAGGAGGAGCAGACTCCAGCTGAGTCATTGGCTAGGGTGGGATGAGTGCCCCTCCCTCCCTTAGGGCAGGGGATCAGTAGGCAACTGTGTGAGGAGCCTTGCCAAAGGGGCTCCCCATAGGGGGCTGGGGAGTGGCCTCTGCGCAGGCCTCAGTTCAGGGAGGGGTGTGCAAAGCAAAAGGACTAAGGTCATTGCACTATGAGTGTTACGGTGTGAGGCTGTGCACGGCCGCTTGGTGTGGTCGCTCAGGGCTGGCACCCGGTCCTCAGGGGCCGGCCCGAGGATACGGTCCTTGCTCACCCTGGGACTCCGCCCACCCCGCATTGCGGGCGGCCTGGACCGGTTGCCAGTTGCATTGATTCCCCTTCCCAGTGAAGTTGCGAGGGGTGCGATCCCTTCTGTGTCCCCCAACTATGGGAGTGCTGTCCTGTCGTGAGCAGGAAAGTGCCCCCAAGCCCTGCCTGGCCCGACACCGACCCCATACAGCCAGAGGCCATGGTGTCTTCCCACCACCATCCTCTGTCATACTGTGTGACACACAGGTACCCGTGGTCAGGTACGGGGGGACCCCACTACAGACAGACCGGCCTGCGCCTTGTCCCCAGCGTGGCCCGATACGGGAACAGCATGGGCGGCCTGTATGCGCCCGCACACGGCGGATAGTGCCCCGATGAAGGGTGTCCGAAGAACTTTTTCTTAATCCACCAGGTAGCATCCACTGGACATGGACTGAACGGCACAGAGAAGTGCCCTCCCCCTTCATGTCACATTCAGTTAGTCTGTCACTCCCCCCGGGGACTGTGGACCGGAGACGCTCCGCAGGTGTCACACACGACTGTCTTGGTCCCAACATTCCCTGGCCGCCCCATGACCCCATCCGGTCAACACCTCCCTCACCCTGCCTAGCAGGGGACACTGAGGGGTCTTGCGGCATCCAGGACCCCGTGAGCTGGGTGGAATCCGAATCCAGTCCAGTCCCGCCCAAGGGGGGTGGGGAGGACCGTGCCTGGGGCCCCTCTTCCAGGGTATCCTGGTGGCTCCAGGGGTTCTGGGCCTGGCCCCCGCCTGGCCTTCCGGAGCCAACGGCAGCTCCCCCCAGCCCGGGTTCCCACACGGGCCCTTGGGAGACGGGGGCTGCAGCCGGCCAGGCTCGGCTTGGGTGTCAGTGTGAAGTCGGGCGGAGCGGCGAGATGCAGAGGCACGTTTGGGTGTGCCAGGACCGGCCTGATGGCCTTGACCTGAGACGTGGGGAGACCACCGCAGCCCATGGGGCGGGGCGGCCCTGCGAGACCAAGCTGGTGAGGAGCAGCGGGGCTGCTGCCCACACCTGCCACGGGGCGTGGCTCAGAGAGGCTTTATCTAGAAGTAAATCGTGGCTAGAATCTGTGGGGGGCGGGCCAAAGGGAGGCAAGCGGTCCTGGTGGACAGGGAGAAAAAGCAGGCGTCAGAGGTGGGAGGGCTGTGAAGGTGCGAATGGGCTCTGGAGCCCAGAGTGACCCCATAGGATGAGTGCAGGTGTGGCCGGGGCTTGAACTTAATGCCAGAGCTCATGTCGGGCCAGGTGTGGTAGCTGGTCGACCCTGACAGCTGCATTTTACAGCGGCGATAATGAGCCAGAGCACAGTGAGCAGCCCTGGGTCCCCCTCAGCCCCCCGCACTGCGGACAGACGGGGCCACCCGACCAGTCCGTACACATGATGCCAGGAGCCCACGAAGACACATTACTGCCAAAGTCAGAAGGAAAAAGTGACTATAATAAAGAATCCAGTCTGGATCGTGTTTCCTTTATAAGAACGATTGTAAAATCCTGATTTCCTTTTATGGAGAAAGGGCCTGCAGAGAGGTGCCTGGGTCACAGAGGCCACAAGATAACCCCAAGTGGGGTCTTTGTGCCACCGGGAACCGGGCTGAATGCACTCCTGAGGCCCTGGGCGCCCTGCTGACAGCCCCCCACCCCGGGCTGGAAGGCCTCCAGGCATGGCCTGCACCCCACAGCTCTTGTCTACAGTGTGTGTCTCAGGTGGGGGGAGGAGTGGACACAGAGCCCCTGCCCCAGTAACGTGTCTCCCTGCCCCTCCCAGGCCCCTGGCCCCGACATGGCCCGTCGCTCCCAGAGCTCCTCACAGGGGGACAACCCACTGGCACCTGGGTACCTGCCGCCTCACTACAAAGAGTACTACCGCCTGGCGGTGGATGCGCTGGCCGAGGGAGGCCCCGAGGCCTACAGCCGCTTCCTGGCTTCCGAGGGGGCACCCGCCTTCCTGTGCCCCGAGGAGCTAGAGCATGTGAGCCGCCACCTGCGGCCCCCACAGCACGTTGCTCCAGCGGCCCCCGAGGGTGGCCCCCCCAATGTGGACATGGATGGCTCCTCGGGCACCTACTGGCCCATGAACTCAGACCAGGCAGTGCCTGAACTCGACCTGGGCTGGCCCCTGACCTTCGGCTTCCAGGGCACGGAGGTCACCACACTGGTGCAGCCACCACCGCCCGACAGTCCCAGCATCAAGGATGAGGCGCGAAGGATGATCCGCTCTGCCCAGCAGGTGTGCTGTCACGGGCTGGGTGGGCAGTGGGGGAAGGGCAGCCCAAGTTGGGCCTTGAGTAGGAGCGTGCAGGTGGAAGAGAAATGTGAGCTGCCCAGCTTCGGGGGCAAAGGTGGGGCCAGGGAGCTGGCCATGCCCCTCCAGCCCCCGAGCGCCTGCAAGGGCTCCCTGGCAGATGAGTTTTGGGGTCACCACGGGTTTGGTGGCTGCAGGCTCCACAGTCTTGCTTGCCAGCGGTCATGCCAGCGCCCAGGGGATCAGGAGGGCTGGGCGCCTCTCCTGGTGGGATTTACTGTTGAGAAAATTTCCTCTAGTTTTAACTCTAACTCAGCTGAGGGCTTCTTACCCCACCAAGCAGATGGCAAACAGCAAAGGAAGCCTGTTAAATCTTGGAACCAGAGGCCACAGGTCTGCAGCCAAAGACCCCAACTGCCCCTGCACCCCGGAGAGCACGGAGCCTGGGCTCCATCTGTGGGGCGGGACAGCGGGGGCTCAAGTTGCCCGGCCCCCTGTGCCTGCCTAGAAGGTGGCCTTTTCCAGCCATCATGGGTCACCCGCCCGCCAGCACCCCTCACCCCCCATGATAGGCCCTTTTCCCCTGAGCCTGTTCCCCGCAGGGCCTCCCTCTCCGGGATGGGCTGTAGGACAATCTGCAGTGTTTGTGGGAGACCCCGAGGCCCCGTGCGGGCCACGCAGGTGTGGCTAGAGGACGGTGGGGACAGCAGAGGGACGCGTCCTCTGTCACACGACCTCTGCAGGTGGTGGCCGTAGTGATGGACATGTTCACCGACGTGGACCTGCTTGGGGAAGTGCTAGAGGCAGCGGCGCGCCGCGTCCCGGTCTACATCCTCCTGGATGAGATGAACGCGCAGCACTTCCTAGACATGGCCGACAAGTGCCGTGTCAACCTGCACCACGTGGATGTGAGTGACTGACGGGGTGTGGAGGGAGGTGGGAGACGCCCGGGCACAGACCTGACGCCTCTCGCTCCCCAGTTCCTGCGTGTGCGCACCGTGGCCGGCCCCACCTACTACTGCCGCACTGGGAAGTCCTTCAGGGGCCACGTGAAGGAGAAGTTCCTGCTAGTGGACTGTGCCGTGGTGATGAGCGGCAGCTACAGGTGCGCGCGGCCCCCGCACCTCCCCGAGGGCCCCCCAGCCCCGGCACGCCCCGCCCCGAGTTCCCAGGAGACTTCACGCGGGGGTGGGGGCGGGGGGCCCGCTGCTGCTCGGCCCCGCCCCCGCCCCTGACCCGCCCCGCCCCGCCCGCAGCTTTATGTGGTCCTTCGAGAAGATCCACCGAAGCCTGGCGCACGTGTTCCAAGGCGAGCTGGTCTCCAGCTTCGATGAGGAGTTCCGCATCCTCTTCGCGCAGTCGGAGCCGCTGGTGCCCTCGGCGGGGGCGCTGGCCCGCATGGACGCCTACGCCCTGGCTCCGTACACGGGCGCCGGGCCCCTTCTGGGCGGCCAGCTGCCCGCGGCGCCGACCCCTTTCTCCTTCTCTAAGCGAGCGCACCTCCTGTTCCCACCGCCCCGGGAAGAGGGCCTGGGCTTCCCGTCCTTCCTCGACCCCGACCGCCACTTCTTGTCGGCCTTCCGCCGGGAGGAGCCGCACGCAGCGCTGCGGCCCCTGGCGCGGCGCCTGGACGCCGAGGCGGCGGCGGGCGGGGAGCCCGCGGGCCCGCGCGGCCTCTTCCAGGCGCGGCACCTGGAGGTGGACGCCTTCAAGCGGCACAGCTACGCGGCCGCCGACGGCGCGGGCGCCGTGGAGAACTTCGCGGCCGCGCGGCAGGTGTCCCGGCAGACGTTCCTCAGCCACGGGGACGACTTCCGCTTCCAGACCAGTCACTTCCACCGCGACCAGCTCTACCAGCAGCATTACCAGTGGGAGCCGCAGCTGGCGCCGCCACGCCCGCAGGGCCTGTTCGAGAAGCTGCGCGCCGGCCGCCCGGCCTTCGCCGACCACGACGACTTGGCGCTGGGCGCCGGGCCCCGCCTCCCCGAGCTCGGCCCCGACGGCCACCAGCGGCTGGACTACGTGCCGTCCAGCGAGTCGCGCGAGGTGCGCCGCGGCTCAGACCCCGCCTTGGGGCCCGGGCCCCGCGGCCTGGAACCCGGCGGGGCCCCGCGCCCCAACCCGGGCCAGCGCTTCCCGTGCCAGGCGGCGGCGAGGCTGGGCCCGGAGGCCGCGCCCGACGCGGAGCCCGAGCGCAGGGGCGGCCCCGAGGGGCGGGCCGGCCTGCGGCACTGGCGCTTGGCCTCCTACCTGAGCGGCTGCCACGGCGGGGACGCGGCCGACGACGGCCTGCCGGCACCCATGGAGGCCGAGGCCTACGAGGACGACGTCCTGGTGCCCGGGGCCCGAGCGGCCCTCGGGGACCTGCTCCCCTCGGCCTCCCGCGGGCCCACGTCCTTCCCGGCCAGGGGCGGGGGCGACGGCCCGGAGCGCGAGGGCCTGGACGAGGCGGGCCTGGCCCGGCAGGACGCCCGCTCGCGCCTGAACCCGCTGATCCAGCGCAGCTCGCGCCTGCGCTCCTCGCTCATCTTCAGCGCTTCGCAGGCCGAGGGCGCGGGAGGCGCCGCGGCGGCCGCGGCCGAGAAGGTGCAGCTGCTGCACAAGGAGCAGGCTGTCAGCGAGACGCTGGGCCCCGGTGGCGAGGCCGTGCGCTCCGCCACCTCCGCCAAAGTGGCCGAGCTCCTGGAGAAATACAAGGGCCCGGCGGGCCCGGCGCGCGATGCCGGAGGCGCGGGGGCTGCGGTCACGGTCGCCAGCCACAGCACGGCCGTCGTGTCCCAGGCGTGGCGGGAGGAAGTGGTGGCGCCGGGCGGCGCGGGCAGCGAGCGCCGCAGCCTCGAGAGCTGCCTCCTGGACCTTCGCGACTCCTTCGCACAGCGGCTGCATCAGGAGGCCGAGAGGCAGCCGGGAGCGGCCACACTCACTGCCACCCAGCTGCTCGACACGCTGGGCCGGGGCAGCACCGACCGGCTGCCCTCTCGCTTCCTTTCTGCCCAGGGCCGATCCTCCCCGCAAGGGAGGGACAGCCCGCCGCTGGAGGGGTCCGCGGCCCGCCAGGCACCCCACTCTGAGCTGAAAGGGAGCCCCACCTCTGCCTACCCTGAGCCGAAAGGGAGCCCTACCTCGGCCTATCCTGAGCGCAGGGGCAGCCCCGTGCCCCCCGTGCCAGAGCGCAGGGGCAGCCCCGTGCCCCCCGTGCCAGAGCGCAGGGGCAGCCTCACCCTTACCTTCTCTGGGGAGTCTCCCAAGACTGGAACCCCAGAGGAGCCGGCTGGCGGCCCCATGGAAGTCCTGCGCAAGGGCTCCCTGCGCCTCCGCCAGCTGCTGAGCCCCAAGGGTGAGCGGCGCGCGGAGGATGAGGGCGGCTTCCCAGCACCGCAGGAGAACGGGCAGCCAGAGAGCCCCCGGCGGCCGTCGCTGGGCAGGGGCGACAGCGCTGAGGCTGCCACTGGCGACGAGCGGGGCCCGCGGGGGCGCATGACCTCCGCCACGGCCAATGCCTTGTACAGCAGCAACCTGCGGGATGACACGAAAGCCATTCTGGAGCAGATCAGCGCCCACGGTCAGAAACACCGCGGGGTCCCCGCCGCGGCCCCGGGCCTGGCTCACAGCAGTCCTGAGCTAGGCCGCTCGCCAGCTGCTGGCGGCCTGGCCCCAGACATGTCCGACAAGGACAAATGTTCTGCCATCTTCCGCTCGGACAGCCTGGGGACGCAGGGCAGGCTGAGCCGCACGATGCCTGCCAGCGCCGAGGAACGCGACCGGCTGCTGCGCCGCATGGAGAGCATGCGCAAGGAGAAACGTGTCTATAGCAGATTCGAGGTCTTCTGCAAAAAGGAAGAGGCCGGCGGCCCGGGGGCAGGAGAGGCCCCTGCAGAGGAGGACACCAGGGACAGCAAGGTGGGCAAGTTCATGCCCAAGATCCTGGGCACCTTCAAAAGCAAGAAGTGAGGCTGCTGGCGGGACAGCCCAGGTCCAGGTGCCTGCATCACTGCCGCCCCGGGGGCGGAGCACCTGCTCTCACTGGGGGGGGTGGGGGCACAGCCTGAGCCTGGCTCCGCCCCCCTGGAGCTCACCCAGCCGCACCTGCCTTCGCCCCTGGCCTTTCCCCTCTGGGGCTCCAGCCCTGCCGCCCTGCTCCTTACTCCCCCAGGCGCATCCTCCCCCCCCCCGCCCGGAGCCCCCCCCTTCTGATTCCTCTGCCTCCACCACCTGGTTGAACTTCAGGTCCCCTGTGGACCTTCCTTTGCCTCAGGGCTCCGTCTCTTTGTGCCTTAGGCCCCCACATTTCCGGGGGGGCCATCTCTTTCTGCCTCCGCCCTCATCCTTGTGGGGGGTCATCTATGCACCTCGGCCCCTCATTCTTTGGGGGCCTCACGTCTCAGGGCTTCCGTGCCTCAGGGTCCCCTCTGCTCACTGCCTCTTGGCTCTACTGCCGCTGCTTCGCTGCTCCCCCTTCCCGTGTCCTGGCGGCCCCAGCCCCTCGCCCGCACCCCCCCCAAGGCCCGCTGTGTCTCCCTCCACAACAGGTGGCTCAGGTCCCACTTCCTGCCCTGTTTGCTTGCCCCCCTGCCTCCCTGTCTGCCTCCGGGCACCTTAGCGGCCTCCTCCCTGAGGGGGGGCGGTGCTGGCTGGGGGTGACTGGTGATGGGGGACGGAGCCAGCCCCAAAGGCTGCTCCTCGGGAAGCGCTGTCCTGTTGGCCACCGGCAGATGGGGGCACGGAGGACCCGAGAGGCCGCCCTGCCGCGAGAACTGAGGCAGGCCCGGCCACGCCGCCGCCAGCACCCGGTGAGGGGTAAGGGCTCCGGGTTTTGCAACCCTGTCTAGAGCCGCGAAGGGGCCCAGGAATCCCCAAAAAAGGGGAGCGGAAAAATGCGGAGCGCCTGGACTCCGACAGGGGAGGGGAGGGGAGGGGAGGGGAAGGGGTGGTGCGGCGTGCTGGCTCAGGTCCCCGCGGCCCTCGAGTCCACTCTGTTCTGGGTCTTTTCCTCTTTGTCACCAACCTGCAAAATTGAAGTTTCCCTGCCGACCTTTCCTGTATCATTCTCACCTGTGGAGAGTGACTTTCATTTGGAATGACCCATTTTGGCACCAAATGCTGAGGCACTTCCCCACCATAAGTGCTGGCGTCGGCACTCACCGGGGAAGGATGTGACACGCGGGGTCGCTGAGCAAAGGCAGCACTGTGACTCCGCATGGCGGGAGGGGAGGCTGGGGAGGCTGGAGGACACTCGCCCCTCAGCAGCTCAGTCTGGTTACCAAAGCCACGAGCCAGGTAAGGGGACAGCAGGCGGAAGGTCACCAAGGAGCCAGATGCGCTGGGGTGTCCTTGGCCTGGCCACACTTGCTGACGAGTTCGCTTGCGAGTGGCCTGGCGTGGCCCGTGGCCGAGGGGGGCCCCGTGTGCGTCCTCCACGCTGCGTGACATCTCAAGTGTGACTCTGCACATTCAGGTGTTGACAATAAAACAAGATCTTCCCACACATTCCTAAATATATAGTCGCCCCGTTGTACGTTGCAAACTTTGGTCTTGTGAATGTCTCAGCCGTCCCTCTGGACACCAGCGCCCAGCCCTGTGGGGACCGCTGAAGACCCCCGCCCGCCCCGCCTGTACCGCGGCGCCTCCTGCCACGTCCCCTAACCTCCAAGACTCCTTCCACCTCAGCCCCTTCCCAGACGGGCTCCGCTTCACGGCCAAACGGCTTTAGCCCACTTCTCCCGCCCCTTACTTCCACCAGCCCCCCGTGCAGGCGCCCCCCACGGGTGCGCCCCTGGGGGATCCCCGTTACTGCGCACACTTCCCAGCCTTCCCTGCGCTGGGTGCCCAGGTATCTGGACCTCTCAGCAGCCCCCAGGCCTGTGTTCGCAGGGCTGGGCTTCCTGGGGCCTCGCCTGCTCCTTTCTGGGCTGTGATGCCAATTCCCAGGGCCCCATCCGTCCCCCGTCCATCAGCGGGGGGCTATGCCTCAGGCTCCAGGACGTCGACACACGGCCCGCTCCATGGCTGGCTCACCTCCAATCCTGCACCCGGGCGTTGATCCTTGCCGCCTTTCTCGGCCTCCTCCCAAATCCTGTTCTGCCTTCTCAGTCTCTCTTGCAGCCGACTGCCGGGCCGCACCCTCTGGCCAGCTCCCCTTGCCCTTCGCGCCGGGCAGCTTTTCCCCAGCGAGCGCAGAGCTCCTGCTCCCAGCGGCCTCGCCCCCAACGCAGCACAGGCCACGCCCTTTAGACCGGGCGCTCCAACCCGCCAGTGGGAAAATGGCCTCCCCTGCTGTGTTCCAGCCCCTGCCCAGGGTCAGGGTCACGGCGCCCTGCAGCCAGGAGACAGGTGCCCATTGGGCCCCTTGGATCTCTCTGGCTCCCACACCCCTGAACCCACCCTCCACCAGAACAAACCAGCTGCCAGTCACTGTTGGTGACAGAGGAGCATGGGGTCACCAACAATGGCCAGTCAGGAGCTGTACCCTGGGGCGCTGTCCCAATATCTCTTCCACTTTGGCTCCGCGTCACAAATGCAGTCGTGTTATGGTTTGCACCCAGGCAGCAGGTGCACAAGTCCCTGCCTCTCCAGGACCCCCCTGGGGACAGCCTGGTCCCTCTGATGGGCACCAGGTAGGCCCCAGAGCATTTGTGGACAGAGGACAGGAAGCTGCCCCCAAGGAGCCCCCCGCCCCCCCCCCAGGCCAGCCTTTGGTTATGTGAGCCTAGAGCGAAAGCACTGGGCAGACAGGGGCCACACAGCTTCTCATGGGCTCTGCGCTAGACATCGGGGGCCTCGGAAGGGGGTGGACACCAGGAAAAGGGTGCGTGGCCTCGGAGAGGGTCTCATACTGAGGACAAAGGATGGACAGGTAGGCTGTGGCCAAACAAGACTTTATTGGAGGAAGTGGCTGGGGGTGGGTGGGGACCTCTCCGCCGGCCCAGAAACGCTTGGACAACGTCTCTGGAACTCTAGGACGCGTGCAGGCACAAGGGGGAGCAGGTAAGGGAGTGGGGAGCACGGGGCGCTGGGGGCCCAATCCAGAGCTGGGCGAGGGGCGCGGGCTGAGTACAGGAGCCGGACTGGAGGCTGGCGGGCGGCTCACGCGCGGGGCCCGGGGAGCAGGGGCGGGCGGCCGAGCGCCGAATGGCAGATGGTTCCGTAAGCTTGAGAATAGCCCCCCAGCGCGGCCCTCGCGGCGCCCTGGGCCCCCTGCCAGGCCGGGGCGCCGAACATCCGCCGGCCGGGCCGGGGCTCGGGCCGGGCATCCGCGGGAAGCCCGCGAGGGACCTGCACACAGTCGGGGCGCCGCGTGAGGGGGCGGGGCCGGGGGGAGGGGAGGCCGAGGGCCAGGGGGCGGGGGCGGGGGGCTCACCTGTCGCGTTCCGGCCGCCCTCGCCCCACGGCCCGGGTTCCAGTCGCTCCGGATCAGGGCCTGGACGGCCCCCCGGGCGGCAGCCTGCGAGGCCAGGGAGGGCGCCGCCCCCTTCACGCTGGACTTCACCTGCGAGGGGGCGCGTCACAGGGTCACTGCTGTACCGGGTGCGGGGGGCCTTGGAAAGTACAGTGAGAGGGGCCCTCCCCGGGCCAACCT